>CM058231.1:79298280-79520261 GCA_030180135.1 Orychophragmus violaceus
ATTTCCTTAACATGATAAGTTCGTATATACTCAAATAAAAAATAACATATATCTAGAAAGATTCACAATATCATAATCTAGTCTCCTCTAATATAAATATTTCATTAGTTTTGACCATTAAACACTTTTTAACTTGGATACTATATATATTTATCAGTCTTAAGATAAAAAAAAATAAAGAAGCACATTTCTCACTTTGAAATACATTGATTGATCATATTTGGGAGTATCACGAAAATACGTTTGTTGAATAATTTTAGTTGTGAATTTAAGTGTAATTTGTTTGTTTCCTAAACTTCAAATTTGAGATTTCAATATTATTATTTTTTTGGGCAAGAGGTTTTACGGGTGGGTTGGAGATGTCCTACAATGAACCGCATAATGAGGCTTTACGGTTCCTTTTTAGGGTATATGGTTTTGTTCACTCCAAAAGAAACCCTAAACCCTAAACACTTAAAATATAATGTTTTGTATGTGCTTTAATAATCTAGCCCGGAAACTATTTCTTAAATTTTGTTGTGTACTATTTTTAATTTGTGTGTTACCAAAATTTTCAAAGAATTTAAAACACAAATTTGATTTCATAAAACTTGTCTTCAATCGTTCATCATACTGTGAGCAAACTTGTTCTGATTTTAATAAAGTAAAATAGATTAGTTAAATTTTTAAAACAGAGTCAATAAAAAAGATTATATTACGGCCACGTTACGCCTACTAGTGGGCAAAATTTTGAAATATTTGCCAAATAAATTCGGGAAACCTAAACCCAAATTTATAGCACAAAACATTTTAATTACCCGCCTATACCCAATAATTTTCAGCAGAGTGCCGAGATATCATCAAATACGTCAAACCCTGATTTTCTTTTGTTCTTCCCCTTTTCAGATATCTCCTTCGAATCATCTCTTTAATCTCTCCCTGAATCATATCTCTAATCTCTCCACGAATCCTCTTCTAGGCCCACCCATCTCAAACTGGTAAGAGATTCTTCGAAACTCTTATTCGAAGCTTTCCAATTCATAGCTAACTTTGGACGAAACCCTATCGCCTCTCTCAAATTCTTCCTCGAATATCTCAATCACGAAACCCTCCGTGAATCGATGCCTACGGGTAAAGGTAGCTATATCGTTTGGTTCCTTCTGCTTTGCTTTGCTTTTGAAACGGGACAGGCCTGTAATCTGATTATTTGTTTACAATTAATTTTGGTTCAACAGGTTGTAAACGACTCCTATATTCCAGTCTGGGTAAGTTGGTTGTTTTTAATGAGTTTTTGAGGAGTTATTGTTTGATAGTTAGGATGTTAATCTTATAGTTAGCACGCAATTTAAGACACCAATCTCTACTTAACCTATTAATTTGTTATGCTAAGTTCGAGTGTCTGAGCGCTTACAAGATAATTTTTGTATCATTTGAGACATGGCCAAACCATTCATAACTTTCTTCTGAAACATTTGTTGAGGAGATCTATAAACGACGCATGAAAGACATGGTTAGCATCACAAAGGACTGCAGAAGCACTGCAAAGAACTGCGACCTCGTGAGATATCAACAGTTGAATATAACAACATCATTCCTCAGGTAAAGTCGTTGTTTTCACAATCCATGTTTATAAAGTCATCTCACGGTCTTTATTTAATTGTTTTCTCTTACTGTTGATAACAGGGATTTTTGCAATCCTTTGAGGTACCAATTCCTCAAGCTTATCGATGTAGCTTTGAGGTATCGAACCTTTTTGGTACGGATAAGACCAATAAGCAAGTACTAAACCTCCAGAGTCAAATCAAACAATTTAGTTTTTGTTTCTAACAATCCTAACAGTGAACAATTCAAATAGAAGTAAACAAGAAGCAAATAAACAAGTGGATTCAATCAATGACAAAGATAAGGCCTAAAGGTTAAGGTCAACGGACATGTGACTCGGGATGATCAAGGATCCTAATTCAAACTTCATAGAAGCTAACCTCCTAGCATGGAACACAACAAGTCGATCAGTTTAATTTCTTAATACTAATCTCTTTACTCAATTCTAACCCAAGAACAAATTCTCATTTGTGAATTGAAATCAAGCAAGCATTCAAACAAGTTCCAAACAACTATCGGCCGGACTGGCCGATATGGACACCGATATGGCCTTGGTCGAGGAAGCGTATCGGCCTGTCTGGCCGGTATGGAAACCGATACGAACTCACGTATTTTTGGGTCGAAGAAACGTATCGGCCTGGTAGGCCGATATGGAAGCCGATATGAGCTTCCTGAATTTAATCCGAGACTTCGTATCGGCTTAGCAGGCCGATATGCATCTCGATATGGACTCCTGGTCTTTGGTCGAGGGACTGTATCGGCTTGCTTGGCCGATATGCACACCGATATGGCTTCCAGCTGCTTCTTCCTTAGTCCTTTGAGCTCTAGACTCCACTTCCAAGCTCAACAATGCTCCTAGACACCTCCAATCACCTGCAAAACACAAGAAACACTCCAAATGCAAGCCTAAAGTGCCTAATCCTGATCCTAGATGCTCCTAGACTCTAAGATGCAACAATGAATCAACAAAATGGTACGAATGATGATGAAATGGAGTCAAAACAAGAAATATATACAAGTCTAAATGCAAGAAAATGTATGAATATCAATTCCCCCAAACTTAAACCTTGCTTGTCCACAAGCAAGCATAAGATCATCAAGGTAAGTTGGGGAAAAGGTTTGAAGGTGGGAAGTCATATCCAAAGGTTCAATCAAGTTTCAAACTTCATTTCAAGTCTATACAACTAAAGTGCAACCGAGAAAATGCCTACTCCAAGGATATAACCATACTCATCAAGACAAAACTTCTAGCTTAACCTTCAACCTTCACAATCATTCAAATCAACTAGCTCTTTGACATTGATTAAACATTTCAAGTGGATCTTACTCACAACAAAGTGTTCAAACTCATTTGGCAAGGTTTAAGGTTTTGAGATAAAGATGATCTCAATCAATAAGAGGGGTTTCTCTATAAGCATTTAGGTTCTCTCAAGAAGAAATGAATGAGCACATAGTAAAAGGCTAAGAGTATAGAAGCAATTTGTGCATACTAGAATCGATTTCCGTCTACCCATTTCCTAATGGCTTCTACTCTTACTCTAGCCCACCTAGTTTGAGTCTACCCTTTTTCAAGGCCATTTTTGCCTCATCCCTCTTTCTCAACCAAAACACCTCCCAAGAATACTCCCAAGGATCTTTCGAAACTTTTCAAAACAGTGGCAATTTTCTTCTTTAGACTTAGCTCAAATACTTCTTTCTTTATCAATGGCCTCTTTTCACAAACTTCTTTTTTTTTCTTTAAGTTGAGCACTTTGGCTTCTTTTCATTTCAAAACAAGAGGCACTTTTCTTTTAAAACACTTAAGAGCTTTTCTTTCAAAACACTTTTGCCAACAACATAGGATCCCAAATCAAATTCCCTTTTGTTCTTTCCCTTTCAAAACCCTTCCCCCAAACTTCAATCTTAGCCTAGTACAAGCTAAAGGTGGTCAAGCTTGCGTCTACACGGAAATTTTCAACTAGTCGCCTCAAACTCAACACCATTTACTTATCTCATTCCAAGAGGCCTACCTCTCACAAGAGTGTTTATGGGCGGAAAGGAAGGTGGTTAAGGGTGTGAAAGCTATTCAAGCAAGCAAGTGCGGTAAAAAGGGAAAAGACTTGAATATTTTGGAGGTATCCATGAGTTTAAAACACTAAGAAGGAGCAAGATAATTGTAATTCAAGTTAAGGTTATCACTTTTAAATAGAGCTAGCATCAATTCACAACAAGTTCCAGCATCGAATCAAGGTTCAAAGCAAGCTATCCAAGCAGGGTTCGTTCTAGCTTTCAAGCATTTCTCGGGTTACAACATTAGTGTGATCTATCTAGCAAAGCTAGCGTATGAAACAAGTTTTACTCGCTTAAACCTTATGAGGAAATTAAATCATTTCTCCCTATGCAAACACATCATATATGATGCAACTAGACTCGATCTTAAGATGCTTTCTTTTTTGTGAAAATTTTTCAAAATTTTTCGATTTTTTTTTGTTTTTTGTTTTTTTTGTTTTTTCTATGCCTTAAGATGCAATGCATGAGACTCAAAGACAAAAACATGATTAGTAACTGGTCTCTCCCCCAAACTTAAATCACACGGTCCCTTGTGTGATCTATGAAAGGAGAAGAGACCGAAAACACACAAAAAGAAAACAAAGAATAGAAAAGAAAAATATGTACAAAGATGGAGTGTTACCTGGCTAGTTGTTGAATGATGGAGGTGATGATTCCCCCATGGAATATGTCGGGTTGGATGAGGAGCAGGATGGTGTCCTCATGGCTCTTCTCTTTCGCCTTCTGTCCTCGCGTGCGGAGTGGCGGTGAGGCTCGTTGTAGGAGTCGGAGGCCATGCATGCAGCTCCTCCTGTCTCATGTCCAGCAACTGAGTATCTCCCCTCCTCTAACTCCGTCTGTGCGACCAGCTGATCAGCTTCACCTATCACTTCCTCAGTGGCTTCTCTTAGCTCCTCTTCTTCACCTGTGGGAGCCTCTCTTGTTGTCGATGGCTGACCAGTGGTGCTACTCTTATCTTTCCTTCCCGCTATCATCTTCAGAACTTTAGTGACCTTCTTCAAGCAGCTGGCTAATTTCTTGATGTTTCTTCCATGCCATTTGTTCTGCCTTTGAAGGTCCCTGTTCTGGTCCCTTAGTGCACTCATCGTCCGGTTTGCGATAGGATCATCCAGAGGCTCGATGTAGTACATGTGCAGTCCATACACCCCAGCAGGTGCATCGGAAGAATCAGAACCGGCTGCAGGTGCTCTCCGCGGTCCGCGAGGCTCGTACTGGTGCTCCATCCCCGGTAGAAACCTGACATTGGCCAGATTTGTTGTAAAGCTTGTGATGGTGGGATTTGGAAGCAGATACTTCTCTTCCGTCTCTGAATCTGAACACATCCGGTAGACATGACGCCCTGGAGGCGATCTGGAAGCAAGAAAATGGGTCTTGGTTAGCTGAGGTATGTCCAACCATGCCACCGGCGTGGGCTGTCCAAAAGTCTTCTCCCCCAAACTTCCTTCCAGCTTAATCTTCTTGGCCATTAGTAGCGGTGTGATTAACCCACCCATGCTGAATTTGGGATCAGAGTCCTTGACAGACATTGCCCAATCTCGGTGAATTCCGAACTGCTCTATTAGGATGGCGGTGAAGCTCGGTGGGCGCTCAACGGGTGGTATCGTCGTACCGTTGGGGAATGATAGGTGTTAAGTTTTCCCTATTCTAACTGCAAGTGCACAGTATCGTCAATGTAGTATATAGGGTTATCGAATCCACAGGGACTCCGGTATTCAATAGATTCAGAACGAAAGAGATTAATACTAAGAAGAAAGCAAATTGATGTAAATTAAATAGCAGTGCGAGAAAGTAAACAAGTAGCAGATTGGTTGTGAAAGTCAATTAATAAAGGGCGCTAAGTCTAGGGTATTCTCAGGAAATCAGACAAGCAGTCAAATTACTCAGTAAGGATCTAATTAAGCACAGTTCTAGAACTCAAATCACGGATATAGAATTAACCAACTGTCGTTGCGAGAATTCTCTAAGTCTAAGTGCAGCAATCCAAATTCCTTTGCAATTACTAACAGATTAAACCAGCTTTAATTCCAAATTCGATATGTTCACAATTAAACTAAACCAAATTCCTTTGCGAGAAGTTTAATTGCTCAACCTAAATAGTTCAGATTCTAAACCACACTTTTGTGTCGTATTTAGCAACCTATGATCTAGATTCTAAGTGATCATGTTAGAACTAGCATTAAACACAGTTTAGATCGAAGAACAAATAAGTTATGAATCCTTAACTGAATTAATTAAATCTAGCAAGTCATGAAATCCTTAATGAGAAACCCTAAACCTAACTATGAATCTACTCAGACATAGAATATGAAGACATAATCAATGAATTAATAGAAATCATAAAAGAGATTAAATAAATAAAGGGGTTCGAAATCTTCTCCAAAATAAGGTGAAGTACAGGATCAGATCAGCCCCAATAAGCTCTAAAAACTCTCTGCTCTAAATAATGAATTGTGTGTCTAAAACAATGTCTTAATCCTAATATATATAGCTAATCACGTCTGGGGCTTCTGTGTAATCTCTGGAACTTTCTGGGCTCTTTTGCAATATTTGATAACTTCATAAACCGCCGAGATTCTGGCCCATTCGCGTCGTGCATCGACTGATGCACATGTGTGTCGATCGATGCATGGTGTCAAAACTGGACAGTGAGTTCATCTTCTCGACCAAATCTCCAAAACACTCCAAATAGCTCCAAAATCGCCACATTAGCTCCAAACGTGTGTATTCCTAGTAAAACTTGTAAAAGACTCTAAAAAGACACCAAAAGACTCTAAAACATATTTATATCATGGTCTAAAACTAGTAAAAACCATGATATATCAGGGAACGTGCGCAGAAGTGGCTGTAGCCCAATGTACAGAAGTTTCATCTCCAGTTCAGTGACTTGGTTTGCCTCCTTTCTAGCAAATAGAGTGTGGGCTAATGCCTTGTGCACGTACCGAATAGCCGGGTGTCGGATCCTTGCAGATTTCATGCCCCCTAACTTGAATAGTCCGTCAGCTATCATGTACCACAGTGCCCTGAGGTCGTCCTTGTCAATGGGGATAGAGGATCCTAGCTGAGCACCATTCTCCTCAAAACCGAAGATTTCACTTATCTCCTCAAACGTCATTGTGAGCTTCCTTCTTCCCATGGTAAATTCTATCTTTCCACGGCTCACTTCTCCTTTCAAGGCTGCCTTTCTCAGGTTAACTGTTGCTTTCATGGTTGAAAGGAACTGGCAGGCTGAGCTCTGATAACCATCACTGGAGACGCTGAAGAAAGCCTTGAGCCCCATGTTTTCCACAATCTGATCGTAGTCGGCTAACAGTCCAAGAGCTGTAAGGGTTGGGGCGTGAGGATACCGGGTTGACCAGAATGGTATACTCTCCAGCTTGTCAAAGATCTCAGAAGCATAATAGTTCGTTGCTGCCGCAGGAATCACCTTCCCTTTGGCCACTAGAGCTTCTTCCTCAACAGCTATCCCCTTTCCTTTCGAGGATGTTCCCGCATCTTGCATCGGTGCCTTTGCTTTCGGTTTCGCGTTGGCTCGTGTTTTGGTCATTGTCCTACAAAAGAAAACTCAAAGAAAGAATTTGTATGTAACACAATCCACCAACACAATCAATAATAGCTCGAGACATCCATGATCAACAATTGAAAGCTTAACAATTGCATAAGTCTTTGTTTTCAATGGAGAAAGCAAGGTAAAAAACCTCAACCATTCTCAATCCTAGCTCATCATAGGCATAATTCACCAACAAGTCAATCACATTCTCAAGCAATTCACATTCTCATCAACAAAAACTCTCAACATGCATTTTGAAATTTTTTGTGAAACGAAACTCAATTAAATCGAGTAGTATCACAAACTTAAGCCTTTAACAACTCAATGCATCATTAGAAACCATCCAATTGGAAAACCCCCAAAGTTTTCGGAATCCAAATTTCTCAAGAACCCTAATTCACCAAAGATCAAATTCATTCAATCCTAGGGCGAAATTGGCTATGGGCATTCACTCAAGCACATATTGGGGAGAATTTAAAGCAATATCAATCATCCACAACCGAAAAATTCAAGTTCAAAATTTCCGGGTTTTTCAATCCGAAAATCTTGAGAAATTTTGAGAGCTTTACCTTGGTTTGTGATGAAGGATGGTAGTGGAGAGTGAGAGCAAGTGAAAAAGCTAATAGAATCGTGATTTTAGAGCTTGGAATCACTTAAAACCGAGTTGAGTTGAGAGAGAAAGAGAGTTTCAAAGCTTTTGTGTTCTTGAGGAAAAAAAATGGATTTGAGAGTTTGAAAGCATGAAGAAATCGATGGGGAGGAGAAAACAAGGGGAAAAATCGGTCTAAACCGGTTTAATATGGTTCATTAAATCAATTTTTGGTCAAAATCCGGTTTGAAATCGGTTTAGAGTCGAAAGTACTTACCTGGGCGAAGGGGCGTATCGGTCTGGCCAACCGATACGCCAGCCGATATGACCTTTCGGATTTTTCATGTGAACGCCCGTATCGGCCTGGCCAACCGATACGGTGCCCGATATCAATCTCCTCCCGAGATTCCGTATCGGCTTGGCCAACCGATACGGACACCGATACAGAGTCTCGGATTAAATTTCCCTGAACCGTATCGGCCTGGCCAGCCGATACGGCACCCGATACCGACTCCTGTATCATTTTTCTTCATTCCCGTGGCCTTTACTCAACACCAACTGGCCTGCAACCTCACCTAAAGACCAAAACCTGATAAAACTAAAAGAAAAACATCAAAAATAACAAGCAAAAGACGAATGTACAGGGATAAACATGGGAATGTCTCCCAAGTGCGCTTTTGTTTAAAGTCGTTAAGCTCGACTTTTGCAAACCGTGATCTTAGGCTGAGGGAGGGCTAGAGAGTGGAATCGAAGTCCCTTCCTCTATAGCTTCTGAGACGGAGTAATGCTTGAGTCTTTGGCATTGACCGTGAACTCTTCATCGGATTTTCCCAAAAGTACTACTGCTCCATATGGTCTCACCTCCTTCACTCTAAACGGTCCCGACCATCTAGACTTGAGCTTCCCGGGAAAGAGTTTCAACCGGGAGTTAAAGAGCAACACAAGATCTCCTTCTTTAAACTCCTTCTTCTGGATCAGCTTATCATGAAAAAGCTTGGTCCTCTCCTTATAGATCTTGGAGCTCTCAAAAGCCTCAAGTCGTATCTCGTCAAGTTCGTTCAGCTGAATCAATCTCTTCTCAGTCGCGGTCTTGATGTCAAAGTTCAGCAACTTGACAGACCACATGACCTTGTATTCCACCTCCACCGGCAAGTGGCATGACTTCCCATACAGCATGGTGAATAGTGTAGTGCCCAACGGAGTCTTGAAAGCAGTCCTATATGCCCACAGTGCGTCATCAAGCTTCCTAGACCAATCTTTCCTTGAGGCTCCAACAGTCTTCTCCAAGATAGCCTTGATTTGCCTATTGGATACTTCAACTTGCCCGCTTGTTTGAGGATGATATGGTGTTGCAACCTTATGCTTCACTCCATACTTCTTCAAAAGACTTTCAAATAGTTTGTTGATGAAGTGTGAGCCTCCATCACTAATCACAATCCTCGGGATTCCAAATCTTGGGAAGATGATGCTCTTGAATAGCTTTATCACAACTTTGGCGTCATTCGTCGGACTCGCCACTGCTTCTACCCATTTGGAAACATAATCCACAGCTACTAAGATGTAGCTATTCCCGTAAGAGGATGGGAAAGGTCCCATGAAGTCAATGCCCCACACATCAAACACTTCAACTTCAAGGATGGGGTTTTGAGGCATCTCATTCCTTCTACTGATGTTCCCCTTTCTTTGACAAGGATCACACTTAGTGATGAACTCTTGGGCATCTTTGAACATTGTAGGCCACCAAAACCCAGCTTGTAGAGCCTTTTGAACCGTCTTGAAGGTAGCAAAGTGACCACCATAAACTGACCCATGACAATGTAGGAGAATACCTCCCACTTCCTCATCAGCTATGCACCTTCTATAGAGTTGATCCTTGCACAAAGTGTAGAGGTAAGGCTCGTCCCAATAGTACATGTTGACATCTCTAAAGAACTTCTTTCTTTGGTAGCTATCAAGGCTTGGTGGTTCCTACCCAACAGCTAGGAAATTGACTATATCAGCATACCACGGTTCCTTGTCTTCAATAGAACTGACCTCTTCAATCCTCATTCTTGTATCATGAGCATCTTTGACAACTTTGCAAGCTATTAGCTGTTCTTCTGGGAGAGAGTCATCTAGAGGAACACCATCCTCAATTCTCAGTCTTGACAAGTGATCTGCTACTCCATTCTCAATGCCTTTCTTATCCTTGATCTCCAAATCAAACTCTTGTAGCAGCAGGATCCACCTTAGAAGCCTTGGCTTGGCATCTTTCTTGGCAAGTAGATACCTCAACGCTGCATGATCAGTGTACACCACAACTTTAGATCCAACCAAATATGATATGAACTTCTCAAAGGCAAACACCACAGCTAGAAGCTCTTTCTCAGTTGTTGCATACCTCACTTGAGCATCATCCAATGTCCTACTAGCATAGTATATGACATGGAGTTTCTTGTCTTTCCTCTGTCCAAGGACTGCTCCCACTGCGTAGTCACTCGCATCACACATGATCTCAAAATGCAACTCCCAGTCGGGAGCTTGGACAATCGGAGCACTAATCAAAGCTTCCTTAATCCTGTGAAACGCAGTCAAACACTCATCATCAAACACAAAATCTGTCTCCTTACACAGCAGACGTGTAAGTGGTCTAGCGATCTTGGAGAAGTCCTTGATAAACCGTCTGTAGAACCCTGCATGACCCAAAAAGCTTCGGATTCCTTTCACTGAGTTCGGTGGCTGAAGACTTGTCATCACCTCTATCTTAGCCTTATCCACTTCAATACCATTCTCTGAAATCTTGTGACCCAACACAATCCCCTCCGTTACCATGAAGTGGCATTTTTTCCAATTGAGCACGAGGTTCGTCTCTTCACATCTCCTTAAGACCTTGCACAAGTTCAGCAGATAGGAAGAGAAAGAAGAGCCATATACAGAGAAATCATCCATGAAAACTTCCACGATATCCTCGATAAGATCTGAGAAAATGGACATCATGCACCGCTGAAAGGTAGCCAGTGCATTGCACAAGCCAAATGGCATCCTTCGATAAGCAAAGGTACCATAAGGACAAGTGAATGTCGTTTTCTCCTGATCATTAGGATGTATCGGGATCTGAAAGAACCCACTGTATCCATCAAGAAAGCAATAAAAAGGAGGGTTAGCAAGGCGTTCTAGCATTTGATCAATGAACGGTAATGGAAAATGATCCTTCCTAGATGCGGCATTTAGCTTTCTATAATCAATACACATCCTATGCCCGGTGATAGTTCTAGTAGGAATCAATTCATTATTGTCATTTTTAACCACTGTAATCCCCCCTTTCTTTGGAACACAGTTTGATCGTATCTTCGAGAGCTTACAAGCTCCACTTGCTAAAGTCTGGTCTGACTTTTTTCATGAGTCAGTTGATGTTATCGTGATCGACAGTAAACAGCTAAAGGTTTCAAAATCTTGGATGATTAAATACAAAGCTACGGCGGCAAAGACTATCTCGGCCATACTGACTGACGTGATGGATTATCCTGACCATATGCACCGCCGGGAAGGATTCTAAGGCCAAAATGCAAGTTTCCATGACCCAGGAAGAATTGGATCGAGTTTTTTTGAAACTATCACGACCCAAACCCTTAAAATGGGATATAAAAGAGGTTTGGTGAAGAAATTGGTGGAAAAACAATGACGGGATAGGATAAATTGATTCTATCCACCGGGGGAAGAATCCTAAGGCCAAAACCTCATAATGGACTGACGGGAAGGAATATCTCGGCCATACTGATTGACGGGATGGATTATCATGACCGGATGAACCGCCGGGAAGGATCCTAAGGCCAAAAAACCACCCTAAATGACGCAAGGTGTGGAATCCCTCGGCCAAAACAACAAAGGACTAGCATTCTCGCGGCAGAATAACTGACGGGATGGAAACGAACTGACGTGAATGACTATCTCGGCCATACTGACTAACGGGATGGAAAAGAACGGGAGAAACCTAAGTGCTGTCCGAGATAGGGTAGATTATCCCTGCATCAAGCAATTTAAGAATCTCTTTCTTGACTACCTCCTTAAGATTAGGATTCAATCTTCTTTGATGCTCAATAGAAGACATGGATTCATTTTCAAGGTTGATCCTATGAGTACACAAGCTAGGTGACAATCCTTTTATATCATCAAGTGAGTATCCTATTGCTTTTCTAAACTTTTTCAATTCAGTGGTCAAAGTAATCAATTCATCATCATTCAGCAACTCATTCACAATGACAGGATAAGTAGAGTTAGGGCCAAGAAATTCATACCGAAGCCCCCGCGGAAGGGGCTTTAACTCAACCTTTGGCGCCTTGAGCTCGCTCCAATCATCAGCTACAAGCTGCTCCTTGCACAACTCAACTCCCTTGGCGCCATCAGCACCTATGTCCACAGCAAACACCTCCAGCTCCTTACCTACTGAATCTGACCCAAGCTCCAAGTATTCAACCTCTCCTAGCAAAGGCTTGTGCGAATCAAGCGCTCTCATATAAGCCCAGCTTTCCTCTTGAAGATACCCATACTCCCCACATTCCTTGGTCAAGGTGACCTCCATCGGATCATCCATGTTCAACTCCTCAAGGTGTTCATCAGCTAGCTCATCCATAGTCTCAATATAGAACATTTGACCTTCTATGGTTGGCTTCTTCATCACCTTGTTGATGTCAAATTTGAGACTATATCTTTACCAAGGTTGAGGTCTATTTTCCCTCTCTTGACATCTATGATTGCACCAGCTGTGGCAAGAAAAGGTCTCCCAAGGATTAGAGGATCCTTTGGTTCTTCATCCATCTCCAATACAATAAAATCTGTCGGAACTTCAAATCCTCCTACTTTCACCGGAAGATCTTCTAGGAGACCAATTGGATACCTCACTGATCTTTCTGCTAGAACCAAGGAGATCCTACAATCCTTGTAGGTGGAGAAACCTAGACTTTTAGCTACTGAGAAAGGCATCAAACTTGCGCTTGCTCCAAGATCACATAAACAACCCTCAAACCGAAAAGGACCGATAGCACATGGAAGAGTGAAACTGCCCGGATCTTCAAGTTTCTTTGGTACAATACTCCTTTGGATGATAGCACTACACTCATGAGACAACACAGCCATACCTTGCACTTCCTTGGTTCTTTCTTTTATTGCATCCTTGAGGAACTTGCTATATTGAGGAACTAGCAAGAAGGCATCAATCAAAGGCATGGTCAACTCAACATTCTTCATCTGCTTTTCAAAGAGAGCTTTGTACTTCTCTAGGAGTTTCTTCTTGAATCTGCCCGGAAAGGGTAGCTTGGGCTCATAAGTTGGTGGCACAAACACACCATCCTTCTTCTTGAGTGTATCATTCACTACTTCTTCAACTACAGCCTTTCCTTTCCTCTTAGCCATGTCACTATCACTCTCTTTGTTGAGAACAGAATTTTCAGAATTCTCCTCCTCTTCTTGAACTTCAATGTTCTCATTGAGTGAAGGTATCAGCTTAGGCGTGGGCACTTGATGTTGTTGCAGCTCCTTACCACTTCTCAAGGTGATAACGTTGATGTATTCCTTCGGGTTTTGCTCAGATTTTCCGGGTAAAGTACCTTGAGTGTGGGATGTAGAGGCATTCTTGTTTTCCATGTTTGTGACCCTTGAAGTCAAGTTCTGAAGCTCACTCTTAAGATCCCGTACTTCCATAGCTCCTGAGGCTTGCTCTTGAAGGAGTTGCTGCATCATAGTCTTTAACTCATTATCAACTCCCGAGGAAGAAGAAGCTTGTGGTTGTTGCTGTCCAAAACCGGGTGGGTATTGTGGCTTGGGAACATATCCTTGTTGACCTTGAAACTGAGGCTTATTGCCAAACCCTTGTTGGTTAGAGTAAGGGACAAATGGCTTTTGTTGTTGAGGGTGTTGAAAGCCTTGTTGCCCTTGTTGATGAGCTTGTCCTTGAGATGGAGCTTGAGGATAGACTTGGTCTTGAGGATTGGCTACATTGGGGTTGCGGTATGAAAAGTTTGAGTGGTTTCTATAGTTTTGGTTGAAGCCCTTGTTGAAACCAACTTGCCTCGCAATGAAGTTAATCTCCTCTTGTGTCATATCCTCATCATCACTATAGAGGAGTGGCTTAGAATCCTCATTGTAGTTGCCCACAAAGCTGATGTTCTTTTGGCTAGAGAAGATCATCTTGTCTATCTTCTCATTCAAAGCTTTGATTTCCTTTTCATACTTCTCATCCGTAGAAGATGATCCTCGATTGGTGCGCTCATAATCCTCATTTTAGTTACCATCGCTTGTTGCAAGGTTTTCAATCAACTCCATAGTTGCATCTACTCCCTTGCCTAGGAAGTGTCCATTGCTACAAGAGTCTAGCATCGCCCTCATTCTAGGAAGCACTCCGCGATAGAGGTTGCTGAGTAATGTTTCCTTAGTGAAACCGTGGTGGGGGCATTGAGTTGTGAGCTTATTGAACCTCTCCCAAGCTTCAGCAAAGCTCTCATTGTTGCGTTGCACAAACCTGGATAGCTCACTGCGAAAACGGGCAGTCCTAGTAGTTGAGAAGAACTTCTTCAAGAAAGCTTTCTTGAGGTCTCCCCAAGTAGTAATGGATCCCGGAGGGATGGTGCTTTCCCAATCCTTGGCTCTATACGCCAAAGAGAAGACGAAAAGACGCATCTTCAAACCATCATCAGTCACACCATTGAGCCTTGTAGTAGCACAAATCTTGTCAACTGTGTCCAAGTGCTGCAAGGGATCCTCAGATGCAAGCCCACAAAACTGGTTGTTTTGCACCATGTTCATCACCATAGCTCGGATCTCGAAGTTGTTGTTGTTCACCGGTGGTGGAATGATCCCATGCCGGTTCGCATTTGTATCCGGTGTGTCTCCATCACCAATGGCCTTAGCTGGCCTCTCTTGCTGCTGTTGTTGATCTTGATTATTATCCATAACCGGCTGCTCAACACCCACAAAGTCTGGTAGAACTTCAACAGTTGGTTCCAACCCAAGTCTCTCTACGTGAACAGCTCTCTCTTGTTCGCGTCGTTCTCTTGCTAATCTCCTCTCGTGTGCCTTGATGTCCTCAACTCTTGCAACTAAGTTTGTTGTCCCTTTGCTGCGCAAGTTCATACACCTAACATCAAAAAGAGAGAAAGTAGCAAATCAGTAACAAAGACTTGAACTAAAAAGGAATAGAAAACGAATTGATATATCCAGAATCCCAAAACGGCAACGGCGCCAAATTGATAACAGGGATTTTTGCAATCCTTTGAGGTACCAATTCCTCAAGCTTATCGATGTAGCTTTGAGGTATCGAACCTTTTTGGGACGGATAAGACCAATAAGCAAGTACTAAACCTCCAGAGTCAAATCAAACAATTTAGTTTTGTTTCTAACAATCCTAACAGTGAACAATTCAAATAGAAGTAAACAAGAAGCAAATAAACAAGTGGATTCAATCAATGACAAAGATAAGGCCTAAAGGTTAAGGTCAACGGACAGGTGACTCGGGATGATCAAGGATCCTAATTCAAACTTCATAGAAGCTAACCTCCTAGCATGGAACACAACAAGTCGATCAGTTTAATTTCTTAATACTAATCTCTTTACTCAATTCTAACCCAAGAACAAATTCTCATTTGTGAATTGAAATCAAGCAAGCATTCAAACAAGTTCCAAACAACTAACAATCACTCTAAACATACATTTTCATGCGCTAGAATGTGAAAGTTCTATCAAAGCTAGAAACGGGAATTTCATCGGACACATGGTGAGCAAACAAATCCTAAACATCCTAATCAACGTGATCAAGGCTAATTAGGCATTAAACGCACTTTGACAGATGAGATTTTAAACAATCAAGCATTAGAAATCCATTGATCACCCCTAATCAACCTAATCCTACCTAACCCATAAGCCCTATGAAGAACTACTCACTAATCATCATGTGAACAACAAAATCCATAGAAATAATGTTGATCATAGGAGACTAGAGATAAATTGAAAGATTTGATAAATAAATCACAAAAGAAGTACTAGATTAACCAAAGAAATCAATCTTGTTCTTACAAAAGAGTTTTTGCAACAAAACAAGCTTAAGAGATAAAAGAGAATAGGTTTTTTGGCTTAAGTAGTGATAATGGGGCGAACCGGGTCAACCCGGAACAAACCGGGTGTTGACCCGGATCCAAAACGTGTTCTGGGGAAACGTATCGGCCGGACTGGCCGATATGGACACCGATATGGCCTTGTTCGAGGAAGCGTATCAGCATGTCTGGCCGGTATGGAAACCGATACGAACTCACGGATTTTTGGGTCGAAGAAACGTATCGGCCTGGTAGGCCGATATGGAAGCCGATATGAGCTTCCTGAATTTAATCCGAGACTTTGTATTGGCTTAGCAGGCCGATATGCATCCCGATATGGACTCCTGGTCTTTGGTCGAGGGACTGTATCGGCTTGCTTGGCCGATATGCACACCGATATGGCTTCCAGCTGCTTCTTCCTTAGTCCTTTGAGCTCTAGACTCCACTTCCAAGCTCACCAATGCTCCTAGACACCTCCAATCACCTGCAAAACACAAGAAACACTCCAAATGCAAGCCTAAAGTGCCTAATCCTGATCCTAGATGCTCCTAGACTCTAAGATGCAACAATGAATCAACAAAATGGTACGGATGATGATGAAATGGAGTCAAAACAAGAAATATATACAAGTCTAAATGCAAGAAAATGTATGAATATCAACTGTATGTAATTGTCATAGGCCACTGAGAAGGATGGACGAATAAATCCTCATGGAGTCGAAAGCCTGACAGTTAATATTTTAATGCGCAAGCACAAGCAGTCCATACATTTTTCAGCGTTGTCACCCACCAAGAGCAACTGACAGAAGTTCAAAGTAAAACAACAACACCAACTGTCTGTTGCACTTGTTAATTTTTTGGTGTATGATTTGGCAACTACTAAATGCTGGAGTTTGCGTTTGTAGGTCTTCTGTGTCTACATGTTACCAATTTTATTTTTGATGCAAATGTTTGTTACATTTGTTGTACCATTCAAATTACAGTCATATTCTAGTCGCCCAGACTGTACCATAATCGAATCTGGATGTTTCGTTTAGACGATGCATAGTCGTTTAACAGTCGACATTTAATAGCAAGATGTTTACCATACTCGTATTTGAATTCTCCAATTAGTAGTCATATAATCGGTAAATTCGTCAATAAACAGTCGCCAAAACGTCACCATAGTCTACGACTAAATCGTGACTTTACTAGTCAATCACATTACAGTCGCCACATAGTAACGATATCATTACCATAATCGTATATGGATGTTCAGATTAGTCGCGGGATAGTAGGTAAAATGGTCGTTATCCAGTCGCTACGTAATGTCTACTATTGACGACTACTTTCTGACTACACAATACAGTCACGTATTGATCGCCTAATGGTCACCTAATTTGACAACTATTTGATGACATCATTTCTCCAATCGTATTTGGGCTCCCTTTATAGTCGCACATTTGTCGCTATCGTAGTCGCATATTAGTCCCTATATTTCTGACAACGCTACGTCTATTTTACGATTACCTACGTTGGTCGTATAAATGGTCGTAACTCGCCGACTAATAATATGACTATGAGATTTAGCGATTATGGATTGACGACTACCACATTTCGTCGTATGTTTGTCATAAAACCCCGATTAACGACTATTCTGAGATTAAAAGAGCAGTCGTAAAAACAATTTTTCTTGTAATATCTAGTTTATTAATATGTAAAGGGTGACTAGCTAGATTAATGGAGTAATAATGTTAGATAACATTTGATATTATTGTTTCTTGTATAGTCTCGTATATGCACCATTCATACATGAGAAAATAGAAAGAAAACAAAATATTGTTCAAAATGAAATGAATTGAAATGATAATACTTGTATGATTGATATTTACATAATTTAGTAAGCAGTGAATGTTGAAATGAAGTAGATGTTTGCTAGGCATGTTAGCACGATTGTTTGTCGCAAGCAATCATGGGTTTTAAGCCATGAGGTGTTATTTCTTTCTGGGCGCAATAAGAATGTGCTATGGTTGTGGGCCCATGGTCTCACGAAGAATTTAGTCAGTGAGTGGACCAAACAGCTGACGAGCTGAGAATCTTGTAAGGATGTTTTCCGTTGAACCGTGAGGAACCATACACTGATTCTAGTGTCATTGGAAAGGTATCTCTCTCAGCTTTCTAGAACATCTGGAATAGTTCGATTAGGAGTTATATTTTGAGAGTTATAGGTATTTATTTAAGAAGAGTAGAATCAGTCCAATCTGAATAATCTCAATATTACATTTCTCTCAGTTTCGTGGAAGGGTCGTGAGAGGAGATTTCCCAGCTACTCAAATATATCTAGACGCGATCAAGGTGTCCCTGGACAGATTTCATTGCAAGGAATCCACAATAATTTTCGGTTTGTCATTCCGAGTTTCACAGAGATGTTTTGAGGCTTCTTATGAACGAACCAGAAAGAGTTAGGAAATGATATTTATACGGTTTCGAAGATATCGCCATTTTCCAGATATACCTCCAGATTTCCATTCAGAGAAAACGTTGTGTTCAAGTTGAGGTATTGTGGAGTTGTTTCCAATAAGACTCAAGGGAGTTAGAGTATGGCTTCTTTAGATAGACCCTTTTGCAGGAAAGTCTCTGGATTAAACGCCGTGGTATTTCGAGTTTTCTCAGACACTGATTCGACAAACGCCTTGGCCGTCTTTCCTCAATTGCTATTTTATAGGTTTTAGGAAGTCTGGGGACAACGGTAAACATGAGGAATGGGATCTCCAAAGCTACCCGCCCTATTAAAGAAGTAAACTAAGGTGTGTTTGTTTTAGAGAATTCATAATATTATATCTAGTTTATTAATATATGTAGGGTTAATAGCTAGATTAATATAGTAGTGATGTTAGATAATATTAGATGTTATTGTTTCTTGTGTAGACTCGTATATGCATCATTCATACATGAAAAAATAGGAAAAAAATATTGTTCGAAATGAAATGAATTGAAAAGATAATACTTGTATAATTGATATTTACATGATTTTAGTTAGCAGTGAATGTTGAAATGAAGTAGATGTTTGCTAGGCTTTTTAGCATGATTGTTTGTCGCAAAGGATCATGGATATTGAGCCATGACATGGTATTACTTTTTGGACCGCAATAAGAATGTGTTACGGTTGTGGGCCATGGTCTCACGAAGGATTTAGTCAGTGAGTTAACCAAACATATGACGATCTGAGAAGGATGCATTGAGGATAAACTTTATCTATTTGTTTTGATAAAGACAAATAAGAATGCATAGTCATAAGTTTAGAAAAATATGGGTGGCCTAGGATTTTATACCACATTGAAGGACTAGACACATTAGCTAAGACTGTAGGAGAAATGTTACCTTGTAAAGAGAGTGATTTAATCTCGAGGAAATAGAGTTTAGAGACTTTTCTACCCATTCCAATCTTTAATCCCCGTGTAAGATCCATAAGACCACAAGAATTAGCATCAAACTAAATGCGACATCCCATATATTAAGGCAACTGACACTTTAGAAGTTAATTTTGAACTAGGGTATGTACAAGACGTCATCAAAAACCAAGCTTGTACCCAATTTGATAGTTCCTATTCCAACAATGCTCACAAGAACTCAATTTGGAAGTGTAACAATGGTGTTATGGAGGAAACGAAAGGTAGAGGAAGAGTTTTTATCATGAGAGACATGGTTTGTGGCTCTTAAATCGATAACCCAAGCCTTTATAGCTAAATAAGTGCTATTAACATAACATATATAACGCCTATCAACACCGTTAAAGGAACAAAGGATAGAGGGGAAAATTTACCGGATATTGGGAAAATCGTTGTAGAAGGAGTTTCAAAAGATACTAAGACAGAGTGTACTTCAAGAGTAGGAGTGATGGTGGGAGGCTGAAGCTTGTTACTAAGGAAAGCCATAAGTTGTTGAATCTGATCTGAGAAAAAGTTTTCAGCAATACCACCATTGTCACTATCAGTTGATTTATTAGTTGTTACTGCCGCAAGAACGGATGTATTAGGCTGATCAGCTTTGTGTTTAGACTTGAAACTGGTAGGGTAACCATGTTTCTTGTATCACATGTCCTCTATGTGACCAACTCTTCTACAGTGGGTACATATAGGTATGTCCTTTTCTCTGATAAGAGGAACCTCCGTTAGAGTACTGAACAGTTTGACCAAGCTTGTTGGATTTTGATCCCTATGATTGAGAAACTTGAAATGCATCTGATCCAAATTCATTTTTGAGAAGACACGCTAGCAGATTTCTGATTGTCCTCCAGATCGAGAAGATTTTAGCCTTCATAGAGAGTTGGTAAAGACTTTTCATGAGAATTCTACTCCTAATGTGTTCATCATTGTCGTTTAATCCCATGAGAAAGTCAATATTTATGTTAGTTTCTCTTTCTGCTAATAAATCTTCAATAGTTCAAGATGGAGGTTGAATACTATATACGTCTTCCTATAATGCTTGAGTTTTACTGTGATATGATGATAAATCCATGCTTCCTTGTCTGGACAATTGAATCTGATATCGAAGTTTATATCGTCTTGGAAGGTTTGATTTGTGAAATCGTCTATGAAGATATTTCCATATATCATAAGCATTGTTGAGGTATAGAATATTTGTTTAGATCAGCTTCGTAACACTATTCATCAGCCACGATTTTATCATACTATTACGACGGGACCATATTCGATAATAAGCATCATTCTTTGGCGGTTTAACAATAGATCCATCAAGAAAACTTAGATTATTTTTAGCTTATAAGCTAGTTGTCATAGCAATAGTCTATACACTGTAGTTTTTAACATCTAATGATATAACTAAACCAGGATGATCTGAGAAGTGTAGATGATAAGGCGAGTGTAAGTTATCAGGTTCGATCCCTCGAGTGGAGATCTGACGGAATACTGGTAGAACAATGAGGATCGACGCGAACCGAAGCGACATAGTGGACTCCCGGTGAGTTGGAACCAGAAATTATGTCATTAGTCTTTGAAGATGGCAAAGAACCAAATTCTTCAGGATTTGATGAAGATATGCGATACTTTGACTTACAGTTGATCTTTCCCATTGAGAATCAAAGTCAGCTTAGGGACGATTGAAATCGCAAGGTAAGACTGAATTTGCTCAGGAAAACGGCGATTCTGAGCTCGTCGAGTTGAGAAGAAGATGATATGATCAGAATTCGGTGAGATCCAGCAAAAATCGACGATTTGATCGATCGGCTGAAGAATAAAAAAGGTTGTTTGCGGAAGTTCGTTAGAGAGAACGAAATTTCATTGCTCTGATACCATATTACCAAGGAAAACTTATTCTCGTTAAATCGTAAAATCATCACAGAAAGGTAAATGTTTTTGTTTTGAAAGGTAAAGACAAATAAGAATGCATAGTCTGAAGTTTATAAAAAGATGGGTGTCCTAGCTGTTTATGCCACATTGAAGGACTATACAAATTACCTAAGACTCGTGAAGGATTGTTTAGTTGATCCTGATTCAATTCTTAGATTCATATCAACCTAAACATGCAGATCTAGGTTCTTCTTGATTAGAAACAATGATTAGATCTCACCTTATACCTGTTTATGCAGCGGAAAGGGATGGTATGGTCAGAGATCAGAGAGCCACCAAGGGATAACTCCTCCAGAGGTTCACACACGCACACCGAGCAGGAATAGGCTGCTAGACCAGGAGGAAATCGGCGCAGAGAGAGAGAGGAGGCTCGCGGCTAGGGCTTGTTTTTCGACCTGAACTCGTCTTAAGTTTATAAAACTCGTTCAGTTCGTTTTGGGCCATTTGGCCCAAAGGACAATTAACTCCGAGGCGTTCGCGCACTGTGTCGATCGACACTCCTTGTGTATCGATCGACACACAGTGGCCAAACCCTTTTATTCTCTCTAAGTACAGTAAATGCCTAGCACTTTTACCGTACTTCTGCTACACCGTTCCTACACCTTTTTTCTTGTTGGCTTAGGCGTGTGACCCATATGGGATCATATAATAAAGGCAATAAGTCCAAGACTTATAGATCATGAGCGGACTCTAGCAAGCCATCATGACCCCCAGTATTATATGACTTATGTCTGATCATTGACATACTCTTACTTTCTAGAGACAGTACCGAGATTACTGGACACAATTCCAACAATCTCCCACTTGTACTGGAATCTCTGTATTCATAATCCCTTTCGTCACAATATCTCGATTAGTCATAAGGCAAGATTAGTGTCATCCTTATAAAGCCTAATCTTGTTCATCGGACTCTGATTTGATACTGACAATCCAAACGACTCGGGACAGTCCGTTTGAGCATGGCCATGCATTTTCCAGTATTCAAATCTCCGATTGGCCTAGAGATATTCACTCCATTTATATTGGAGGGACAAATCCCGTCTTGTTCCATCACTGTAAACTACTCATTTCATAATACACCCAAACAAGGTCCTTATAACTATCGCAGAACGATAGCGTTAGACAATGATCAAAGTGCATCAGTCCATGTGCAGTCACATGCATGCGAACTCAGGTCTAAGGACTATACTCTATAGTCGTAGTAAGAATCTCTTATGACACAGATATAAATATCCTGAAGAGTTCTTATAAGCGGGTCTTGTCCGGTCGTATGTTCCCCAACATACACCTATGTACTGACTTTGATGCCTAGCATCTATGACACACTGAGACTTTGTCATAAGTCACGTACCAATCCAGTCTCACACGGTTGTTGGTGTTCCAATTTCAACAACCTTCGACTAGGGACAGGATGATATAAGCCATCTATCAAATATAGGGTCTCATGATCAAGCTAAATGACTTTGATGACTCAAGATCAAGTCACTTACTTCGATGACCTATAAAATGGTTTTTATCACTTTGGAACGATTATTTCATCACAGTTAAAATAATCTTGAAATCATAATTTCATTAAACATTTTAAATGTTTTACAAGAACATATCAATGACTAAATAAAGCCCTTTACTAACTCCCACTGAAATCAAGACTACATCTTAATTTCACTTATCCTACAGCAACAGTCTGCGACTCGTGCTTAGGCCTAAGGAGTGGCTTCGTTAATAGATTAGCAACGTTCTCATTTGATGAAACTTGCTGATCTACTTAACATCTCTGTTATTTATCTCACGGAATAGGTTATACCTATCCACAAGGTGTTTAGACCTCTGATGTGCAGCTAGTCTCATCTATGCTGGGAATCACATCAAGTTCAGTGACGAACTCTTCTTTCTAAACAACCTCTTTCGCCGCTTCCCAAGTTGCGAAATGTTCAGCTTAAGTCATGGAGTCAGCAACAGTGCCTTGCACCGCCAGACAGACACAAGATATAACCGGACTGTGACCGGAAATCATCTTTGTCCGTTGGAAACTTTCCTTTCAGACTCTGTCGACTAGTAGCACTTCACTTTCTCCTTTACCTAAAGAACTTATCCTTAGTATTCCTCAAATACTTTAGGATATTCTTTACGGCAATCCAGTGTTTCTTTGCTGGATTTGACTGGTCTTTACTTGTCTTGCTTAACATTAAAGCAATATCAAAACAAGTACGTGTCATGGCATACATGATAGATCCAATTGCCGTCGCATATGGAATCCTATCCATGCTTTCAAGCTCAGCAGTTATCGTAGGACACTGCTTCTTGCTTGACGTATTGCCATGTGACATTGGCATAAAACCCTTCTTGGAATGCTGATTAGGTGCAGGACTTTGTCAATTTAAGAATCTTGACTTTGTCCTACCAGCTCTTTTGGATCTCTATCTTTAGATCCAAAATCCAAGAACATACGTGGCTTTACTCATGTCAATCATTAGAACCAACTCCCAAGCCATTCCTTTACTGACTGCAGCATTGGGACGTCATTTTCGAGAATCAGTATGTCATCGACATACAATATGAGAAATGCAATATCGCTCCCACTAATCTATTAGTAAACACACAGTTCCGCTTCGTTCCTGTTCAAGTCAAAACCTTGAGTACTTCAACAGAACGAAGATTCCAACTCCGATATGTTTGCTTCCATCCATGAATGGATCGATGAAGCTAACTTACATAAAATGTAATTTTTCGGAGTCCGGGCTCACTTTCGCTTCTTTGAATTTCGCAGATTCGTCGCTTTCAATGATCATCAGATCATGCGAACTTTCAATGATTATCAGGTTCAACTAATGACGAGAAATCACTCTCGGATTAGTAACTGATTCATTCATATCTGCGAACTTCAGGCTCCACAGGTGCAGATTTCAATGATTATCAGGTTCAACTAATGACAAGAAATCACTCTCGGATTAGTAACTGATTCATTCATATCTGCGAACTTCAGGCTCCACAGGTGCAGATTTCAATGATTATCAGGTTCAACTAATGACAAGAAATCACTCTCGGATTAGTAACTGATTCATTCATATCTGCGAACTTCAGGCTCCACAGGTGTAGATTCTACAGAAATCTGTAAATCCATCCGTTGCTCTCCCTCAACAGGTTGAGCAGCCTCCTGTATGTCTCGAATTTCTTCGAGTTATACTTTTACTCCCACTGTTCTTCTTGAAAATAACTTCCCTTCTTAGAGAACAGATTGGACGTAAAAGTAACAAGCCTTAGTTTCTCTAGGACAACCAGCGAAGTAGCACAACTACAAATACTCAGTAAAGACAAATTTGGATCGATTCCAATCCACATTTACGTGGTGTCTTTCAACTGATATTGGTGGAACTATTTTAGCGTAAACTTAGATATTTCTAGAGCGTTATTCTTAAAATATCATGGAAGATTCGTGTGATTCATCTTTAATCATTTCTAATAAGATCTGATTCTTTCTCACAGAAACACCTTCAGGTTTTCAGGAGAAATGAGCTGTGAAACGATTTCACACTCATTCAGATGATCACATAATCAATGACTTAAGTATTCTCACTCGTGATTTTAATCCAGAGTCTTAATACTTTTGTCATTCAGATCCTATACTTCATTCTGGAACTCTTTCGACCATGTCAAAGAATTCCGACTTGTGTCTCATCAAATGAACACAGTCACACTCACTGAAGTAATCAGTAGAGACAATGAAGTACAGGAGATTTTCTCTGGCATTACTGCTCATTGGGCCACATACATGAGTATGTTCCAGGTCCAATAAGCCTTTGGGCTTTTCTCTAGCTCGGCTAAGATAGGCCCTTTACCTTTTGGTCTAGTAAACAGAATTCAAGTCTCATAAGATATTTTATCAAATGAGCCCAACAGTCCATGACTATGGGATTTCTGAATCCGACTTACTCTATGTGACCAAGACTTTATGCCAAGAAAAATCAGGTTTAATTCATCAGATTTAAACCAATTCGGTATTTATGTTACATTTAGGCACACTTTGGTTTAAGATATAAAACCCATTCCATGAATAGGGTGCTACAATTAATATTTCATTAAGATCAAAAGAACAAAACTTGTCTTTTATCAAAATGAAAAACATTCAAATTCTTACAAGAAAATGAAAGACAACTCTGCTTAAAGCAGGTACATTGTAGCAATTACTTAATACAAAACCAAGCCTCAAAGGGTTCTATAAGTGAAAAACCCTACGGCTGAGGCAGCATCCCAAGCTCCTTCCAGACATGTAGTTTCACTTGCCCTTCCTTCAACGTTCTACTGTTGCTTAGGCTCTGCATATTTTCACAAATATCAGTGCCACAACCAGTATCCAATACCTTTAAGGTAGAACTTGAAGTAATAACATGAATACCTGAGGAAGTAGTCGCATACATCGACTTTAACTCCTCATCATCTTCCATGAATTTAATGCAATCTCTCTTCCAATGCCCTGTCTCCTTACAGTAGCAGCACTTACCAACGTAAGAGGTATCTGACTCGGGCTCAGAAGACACACGCTTGCCATGATTCAAAATCTGGACAACTTTGTCTTCACCCTTGTCAGTATTAGGTTTAGTAAACCTACCCTTCTCATTCATGAGATTGTACAGGGTACTCTTCACGTTTGGCTCAACTGTCTTGAGCATATCATGCAGTTCAGTCAGCGTCTTCGTTAAGCCTTTCTTGATATAGTTCTTTCTGAACTTATCATAGCTTGACGGCAGTGACTGCGGAATGATTTCAGTTGCCAACTCTTGGCTAACTGGATAATCCAGTTTCCTCAGGTTATCAATGTAACCCATCATTTTACTGACATGAGGACTCACTGGATTATCATTTGGTAGCTTGCAGCTAGTGAGAGACTTAACCAACCGGTATCTCTCCACTCTTATCTGCTCCTGAAATTTCAATTTCAGGCTGCTGATCATCTCTATTGGCGACTCCATGTTCTCATATTGCTTCTGCAAGTCTGAGTCCATGGTAGCCAATATCAGACCACGCACATCTACCGCATCATTATAATGCTTATTCCAAGCATCATATACTGCATGAGAAGCATTGGACCCGATCCTCACGGGGAGAGCTCTCTCAAGGACATAGTCCTTTCTCTCCTGTCTGAGGACTAGCCTCAGGTTCCGCGACCAAGTCAAGAAATTTGATCCGTTCAGCTTGTCCATCCCAAGGATAGACCGGATCGAGAAAGTGTTTTGATTGTTTGTGCTAGTCATAACTGAAATATAAGATAAAAGGATTTTAGTCAATATGTTCAATATGATTAATCTCGTATTAAATTTAATATGATTAATCACGCATTATATTCAATAACATAAGTTACCCTCAATAGAATATAATGATTCCAAGATCCACATATAACTAAGATTAAAGTGGGCCACTGGCCGTCACCCAACCTTAGCTTATATCGGTAAGCCCTATTTCGGCCAATTATATCCGTGATATAACTCTTGGTTGTGAATCTGGGCCCGAGGCCCAATCCACTCTGATGTCTCAAGGCCCGGGACTCCCGATGGCCTAGTCAAGAAAACCAGACTATACAGTCATGTAATCATTAATGTCTGGGACTCCCAATGACATTTATGAATCACAAACCGTCTTATCCACGCAAAAGTAGACACCCTCACACTGTAAGGCCATGAATACAATTGAATGGGCTTCGACAGCTGACATAGACTGGACAAGACATCCAACGCTTGATATTATTTGAGGTTCGTAGGTTTATTTTAAAATCTCATTCCCAAAATAGAAGATTACTATTTCGGGAAACTTTCTATTTTTGGAAACCTACTATTTTAGGAAACTTTCTAAAATTGGAAACTTTCTAAAACCGGAAACTTTCTAACTTTAGAAATTTCTTTAAAATCCAAAACCCGCAAATCTAGAAACTTCTATTTTAAGAAACTTTCTAATTTCAAAATTTCGGAAACTTTAATTTAAAATCGACTTTATAATTTTATAAAATAAATTTTAAATTAATCTGAAAAAAGACTCAAATAATTGGCCCAATTGTTTTAACTTCTTGGCCCGAGGCCCAAGAATTGGTCCATGTCCAAGACATGACCCAATTGTCCAATTAAATGACATAACCGGTCTGGTTCATTAAAATTGGTCTAACCAAAATTAATTACTACGACGACCACAATTGTCAACCGGTTATTTACTAAACCGGATTTTCTCAATTTATTTGGTCCAACCAAATCAAATTAGAAAATCCTGGTTTAGGCACAAAATCCAATATTTCGACTTTGGATTTTTTATCCCGGTTTAACCAGAACTTAATAAAATTATTAATTCTGTTTATTAAACCGCGACGGTTATAATTTTAATAAATTTATTAAACTGAGCCCTAAACCAACCATGTCGGTCGATGAACCAACCGCATCGATCGATCCATCAATCGCATCGATCGATCCATCAACCGCATCGGTCGATGCTCTTAGCATCGAATCCTGCATCGATCGTGCATCGATCCTGTGTCGATCGATGCTCTCACGCATGCACGGACGGTTATTAGGTTTGGCCGAGAGATTCTCCGATTGTGTCGACCGATCCGGTCGATCGTATCGATCGATCCATGCGATCGCAGCCGATTCGGTCGATACCTTATCGGTCGATGAACCAATCGCATCGATCGATCCATCAACCGCATCGGTCGATGCTCTCAGCATCGAACCTGTATCGATCGTGTGATCACAGTCAATCTCTCGCGTTTGTATCGACCGATCCATGCGATCGTATCGATCGATCCATGCGATCCTGGTCGATACTTCTTTATGAAAATCGCATTCTACCAAATCAATATAGCTTGGTTTTTGCGATTTCAAGTGTGTTTAGGTTTCAATTCCTTGTTGCTTAAGTGATTTCTCTTATCAGTAGTTGATTCAAAACACTCCTTAAACAAGAAAACAATCCTAAACATGAATCTAAACAAGAAAAACCGGAACCAAAAGCTTTGATACCACTGAAGGATTGTTTAGTTGATCCTGATTCAATTCTTAGATTCATATCAACCTAAACATGCAGATCTAGGTTCTTCTTGATTAGAAACAATGATTAGATCTCACCTTATACCTGTTTATGCAGCGGAAAGGGATGGTATGGTCAGAGATCAGAGAGCCACCAAGGGATAACTCCTCCAGAGGTTCACACACGCACACCGAGCAGGAATAGGCTGCTAGACCAGGAGGAAATCGGCGCAGAGAGAGAGAGGAGGCTCGCGGCTAGGGCTTGTTTTTCGACCTGAACTCGTCTTAAGTTTATAAAACTCGTTCAGTTCGTTTTGGGCCATTTGGCCCAAAGGCCAATTAACTCCGAGGCGTTCGCGCACTGTGTCGATCGACACTCCTTGTGTATCGATCGACACACAGTGGCCAAACCCTTTTATTCTCTCTAAGTACAGTAAATGCCTAGCACTTTTACCGTACTTCTGCTACACCGTTCCTACACCTTTTTTCTTGTTGGCTTAGGCGTGTGACCCATATGGGATCATATAATAAAGGCAATAAGTCCAAGACTTATAGATCATGAGCGGACTCTAGCAAGCCATCATGACCCCCAGTATTATATGACTTATGTCTGATCATTGACATACTCTTACTTTCTAGAGACAGTACCGAGATTACTGGACACAATTCCAACAACTCGGGGGAATGTTACTTGGTGAAGAGAGTGTTCAATATCCAGGAAATAGAGTTTAGAGACTTCTCTACCAATTCCAATCTTTAATCCCCGTTTAAGTTCCTGAAGACCACAAGAATTAGAATCAAACCAAATGCGAGACTCCATATATTTAGTAAGGCAAACTACACTTAAGAGGTTAAATTTGAACTGAGGTATGTACAAGACATCATCAAGAACCAAATCTCTACCCAATTTAATAGTTCTTATCCCAACAATGCTCATAAGAACTCAATTTGGAAGTGTAACATTGGTGTTATGAAGGAAATGAAAGGTAGAGGAAGATTTTTATCATGAGGTACATGGTTGGTTGCTCCTGAATCGATAACTCAAGCGTTTATAGCTAAAGAAGTGCTATTAACATAACACACATCACACCCATCAACACCTGTAAAAGAGAAAATGATAGAGGGGAAAATGTACGGGTATTTGGAAAATGATTGTAGAAGGAGGTTAATAAGATGTGAGACAGAGTGTACTTCAAGAGTAGGACTGATGCTGGGAGGCTGAAGTTTTCTACTGAGGAAAGCCACAAGTTGTTGAATCTGATATGAGGACAAGTTTTCAGAAATACCACCACTGTCACTATCAGTTGATCCAGTAGTTGTTATTGCCGCAAAAACAGATGTATTAGGCTGATGAGCTTTGTGTTTAGACTTCAAACTGGTAGGGTAACCATGTTTCTTGTACCTGTCAGCTATATGACCAACTCTTCCAAAAGAAGTACATATAGGTTTGTCCTTTCTCTGATAAGAGGAACCTCCATTGGAGTAGTGAACAATTTGACAAAGCTTGTTGGAGTTTTGTTCCTATGATTGAGAAACCTGAAATGCGGCTGATTCAAAGTCATTTTGAGAAGACACTCTGGCAGATTTCTGATTTTTCTCCTGATCGAGAAGGTTGTAGACTTCAGAGAGAGTTGGTAAAGACTTTTTCATGAGAATTATGCTCCTAATGTGTTCATAGTTGTCGCTTAATCCCATGAGAAATCAATAACTCTGTTAGTTTCTATTTCTGCTAATAAATCTTCAATAGTTCAGGATGGAGGTTGAATACTAGATAGATCTTCCCATAATTCTTTATTTTTAGTGTTATATGATGACAAATCCATTCTTCCATGCCTGAACGAATCAATCTGATGTCGAAGTTTATATAGTCTTGGAAAATTTTATTTGTGAAATTGTGTATAAAGACCTTTCTAGATATCAGAAGCATTCTTGAAGTATAGAATGCTTGTGTAGATCAGCTTCGTAACAATATTCAGCAGCCACGATTTTACCATATTATTACAAAACACCAGATTCGATAATAAGCATCATTCTCAGGCGGTTTCTCAATGCATCCATCAAGAAAACCTAGCTTATTTTTAGCTTCTAAGATAGTTGTCATAGTGATAATCCATACACCATAGTTGTTAACATCTAAGAGTTCATATGCTAGAACTAAACCAAGATTATCTGAGTTGTGTAGATGATATGGCGAGTGTGTGTTATCATGAGAGTCTGTACTTAAAATGGAAGATATGATGGAATACTAGTAGAGCAACGAGGATTGATGAGAACTAGACCGACATAGTGGACTCGCGGTGAGTTGGAACCAGAAATTATGTCATGAATCTTCGTAGACGACGGAGAACCAAATTCGTTCAGAATTTGGTGAATATCGACGATACTTTGACTTACAATTGCACTTTCCAATTGAGAATAAAAATCAGCTTAGAGACGATTGAAATCGCGAGATAATACAGTTTTTTTCCATAGAAAACGACGATTTTGAGCTCGTCGAGTTGAGAAAGAGATGATCCGATCAGATTTCTTGTGAAAATCCGGAAAAAAAAAAATCGGTGAGAAAATCGACAATTTGATCGATTGATTGAAGGGAAAAAAATTGTTTGCAGAAGTTCGTTAAAGAGAACGAAATTTCGTTGCTCTAATACCATATTACTAAGAAAATCTCATTCTTATTAATTAGTAAAATGTGTACATTTAGGAGATTATATACAATTGTAATGTAGCCTAAACTAGAACCAAAACTAAAATATATATTGGTTTGCAGAATACCAGTTTACAATGTAAATACTATACAAGTAAAGAAAACTATATACGATATATTCAACTAATAGTAGTTACTTAATTCGATCTATAACTGATAAAATTGATCCAAAAAAAAAACATGAGAAGATTGCGACAAGCTCTGGGGAAAAAAATCATGATCGATCTTGGAAGAAAAAAAAAAAGAAAAGATTTTATGATTAAAAGAAAGAAAATTCAGAGGTTAATCAAGTTACTAAGGCTTTGAATGAGAGGTGTGGTTTACTGTCCCACCCTATGCGTCCAAGAAAAAGGTTACCATTCAAAGTTCAAACTAATTAATGACAGTGTACAAGCAATTATTTAAGTAATGTTTTAATAAATATTACATCACTAAGCGGTTCAGATTATTAACAAAATTTGGGTCCGCTTGGAACAGTATAACCACACCTTATTTGGGGTGTATTACATGATTAGTCATGTTTCTATTTTTTTTTCTAAAACATTGTTAAACTTTACTTTTTTTTTTTTTTAAATTAAGCATAGACAAAATATTCAGAACTAATTTGGTTAACGCTTTAACTTGATTTGACTAAATTGATCATTTAACCGAATTTTATTATTTTTATAATTTTTATAATCTAATATAAACCAATTTTTAACCAAAATACATTAAAATTTCCAAACCAAACTGAATTTAACCAAAATTACATTAGTGAGTTTATTTGTTTTATTTATGGTTTGGTTATTTCGATAAAGTTAAAATTTGAATTTCGGTTATTGATTTGGTTCGGTTTGGTCAAACCAAACCGATCGATATTTAGACTTTTAATTTAAAACCAGATATACAAAAAAAATAGAAAATAAATGAATCGAACCGAATCGAATTGATCCGAAATAATAAAATTTACCCAAAACTAATCAAATTAAACGAATTTATCCAAAACTAATCAAAATTACATTTAAAAACTGAAAAGTTTAGTTTATTTCGGGAAAATTTGAAATAGTTAAAATAATCAAAATTTGAACTGAACTTAACCAAAATCAATTTAAATTTTTAATAAATCATCTTTAATATTTTTATTCAAATATTTACTTTAAGATGTATCCCGCACCGCTTTGTTATGTTTACCATTCAAATGTTTATTTTATACCGCATACAGCTTTTTGTTACCATTCAAACATTTTATATCGCTTATTCTGTTGTAACCGCACTTGTTCCGCATAGTGCGTTTCTTCCGTACAAACCGTACTTAAACCATTCCGCACCGCTTAATCTGCTTATCCCGTACCGCCTGATCCGCTGTCACCATTCGGAATCTAATAATTGCAACGATTTCATTTTCCATAGAAGATAAATTAATTATACAAGGAAATAAATTACTTAACCAGCTACCCTAACATAATTTGAAAAGGCAAGCAACACAAAGACAAACTTATAATTTATTGTCTGATTTTCCAGAAACAATATTTTATGCAAAAATATTATTTTATTTTAACTCAATGCATTGTCATATTGAAATTATGATATTGAATTTCAAAGTGTTTGGCTCCACCTAATAAAGAGTTGGTGCGATGTTTCAAATGAGAGATATCATCTGCAAAAAAAAGAATTTGTTTTCCGAAAAAAAAAATATTTCTTTTCGTGTGGAACAAGCCCTCTTTCATATGAATAGTTCTACATAATTGTGAATTAGATAACCCCCTTTGTTATTGCTAATCTTGTTTTATTGTATTAAAAAAGAAAATAAACGTCTCTTCAAAGCTGTCTATATATTTCCCCCCACTTAGAACCACGTATCAGTGTCAAAGATTGTCATCTCCAATCTACATATATATTATATATACTTCCTTTCTGTATCATACACGTATATATCTATAATATATATATATAAAATTAAGTAAAATAAAAAATGGTGTTTAAATCAGAAACATCACACGGAAAATTGAAATGCAAGGAGAAGCAAAGGAAAGGATTATGGTCACCGGAAGAAGATGAGAAGCTTAGGAGTCATGTGCTCAAATATGGCCATGGATCCTGGAGTAATATTCCTATTCAAGCTGGTAAACTAATAATATAAAGTCTTTTGAGTTATAATTATTTTCTGAGTTAGATGCATTTTTGTTACTACAGTAGATAAATATCTAGGTTGTTTCATATTATCAACTTTGAAAGAAAAAAAATCAGCTATACGTTCGTGCGTATATATAAATCAGCTATGTAGTAGTCTCTCAGATTCAACTTATTTGTCATTATATTTATTGATTTATCTATTTTTTACAAAATATGTTAAAATTATTACAGAGTAAATGACGTTTTATGATTTTAATGTAATTTTTATTGATTTATCTATTTATCTCTAACTATATTATAAAGGAATAAATACTTCATCTGGAATTTTAATAGTCAAATAAGGTTAAAATTGGAAATTTGGTTTTTTGTATGTGTGGGAAAAAAATTTAAAGGACATATAATTTGAAATAATGAAGCATCTATTTTAAAAAGTAATTTTTGGAATTTGTTAAGGACTAATTTATTTAAACAAAATATTTAATTACTTTAGGATTGCAGGGAATGGGAAGAGTTGTAGATTAAGGTGGGTTAATTATTTAAGACCTGGACTTAAGAAGGGTGTATTCACTCAAGATGAAGAAACTACACTTCTCTCACTACATTCCATCTTGGGTAACAAGTAAGCTTTCATATTTTATAATGTACGTTCTAAGCAGATTTGATATTACGTTTATATGGAGAAAAAAAAAGTAAATGAAGAAATAGGTTAAAACTTTCAAAATAACAAAAAGAGACAAGAGACAACCATTTTACCGAATTTGAGGTTTAGCAGTTAGGGACTTAGGGTATAAGATTTATGATAAATAATATATATGTATGTGTGCGCGTGCGCGCTTTAGCTTTTAGACGGTTAATTTAGTGGACATGTATTGAGCTAAAACTCATAAAACATGGATTTTGTGCGCCAAATATTATAACTAATTTAGAGGCATTAAAGTTGAGATTTCCATTTTTTTTTTTGATTAATCAGGGGTATTCCTTATCCTATGCTTCTTCTTCTTTTTAATTTTTGATAACAATCCAAAAGCTTGTGGTCAAGTGATAAGAAGAGGAATTTGGGACGCTAACACATTTCAAGTTCGATCTATTTGCTATGCAAAACTAAAACACATTTTTTGGACATCCATATGGATATGGATATAGATCAATTGCTTTCAGCCTATTTGAATATCATGAGAGAAGATATATCAATGGATTGCACCTCCCCTTGGAGATTAGTTTGAGCCCCTCCATAAATTTGGAATACCCCTGATTAATCAAAAAAAAAAAATGAAAACAGATTAAAATTTTAATTACGATTGAAAGACATCATTTAGCTGGTTGCTTTAGGTGTGAAATGACTTTGGACCGATACTAAATTTAGTTCTTAGGGCTTAAAATTTAGAACTTTGAACTTTTATAGTTTAAATATATACTTTTTAGATTAATTGTTTTAAGTGGTGTGACATTTATTAATTTGGTTTTAGCTAGTTTAGTATAGGTTTATATCATAAATCAATGATTTATATGTGTAATTAGATGCCATCTTAACACGTTACATTTGACGTGTTAAGATGGCGCAATGGTAAACGTGTGGTCTATTATTTTTTTAGCAAAAAAAAAAGTTTTTAGTTCAGAGAAGTATAAGTTTTGTGTTTTGTTTTCTAAAAGATATAACACTAGGTTTAAATTTGGATTCTATCTAGTGTTATATGATATTTTTTGGGGAGGAAATAGATTGTTTATAGAATATTTTCTTAATTTTTTATCTTTATTAATGTGTGTTTTTATTTTATTTTTACAGATGGTCTCAAATATCGAAATATTTACCTGGAAGAACGGACAACGAAATCAAAAACTATTGGCATTCTTACGTAAAGAAGAGTGTAACTTCCACAAAACATGAAACCACAAGAAGCCCTCAAAGTCAAACACATTCGATCACAAACTCACTTGATGCCAAGGAAAGTACAACCAGAAGATCTTCTTCATTTATCAATGTCGGAGAATCATTGAATGCTCAAGTATCAAACTTTTCACCAAGTCTCGTGTTCTCCGAATGGTTGGATCACAGTTTCGTTATGGATCAATCACCTCAAACTTGTAGTTATGCTCAAGCTCTTATTGTACCGGAAGAAAGAGGATTTGCTGGAACATGTGGACTGCGTTTTCATGAAAATAACAACTCTTTGGATGATTTCATCCCAAATTTAGATTCTTTGCTGGTCAATGAGATATCTGATATTGAGTTCTGTTCGTCATTTTCCAACTATTTTTTGTTCGACGACCGTGTAAGTGAACAACAGTCGAGGTGAGAAGCGAAGTGTTTAATTTAAGACATAATAAAAGAGTCTAATGAGACTTTTCATTAAGTTGCATACCTGTATTTTAATACTTCAAAAACATTCTCTACTTCATTTACTTTATGATTTGATGATGAATATGAAAGTATTTGAAGTACTTTGACTTTTAAACCCAAGGTTCCGACCTCTGGGTTGAAACAATCGGTTTAACCGATTCTTAACTGTTTAAGAGAAAAGTAAACAAAATCGGTGCATTTAAAACATTAATATCTGAAAATTCAATGTAAAATTCTCCATAAAGGGGGTAGCTCTATCCAAAAACATAGTAAAACTAACATCAAAACTCCCACTTACATTCCAGTGAAAGCCTTCTTTCCGAAAGCAGAGGAACCAGCTGGAGTCACCTTCAACACATTGAACCTCACAGTCTTGGACAATGGCCTGAAGTTACCAACAAATAAGATCAAATCAACTGCACACAAAAATCAGAAGGAATATAGACATTGTTGTTGGTCTGAATTGAAACATACCTGCATTGGCCGATGGTGATATGGTCCCCTTCCTTGACACGGAAGCATGGGGAGACATGAGCAGGGATGTTTGAGTGCCTCTTCTCATACCTGACAAGAAAGGGATAATACGTTCTTGACATCGATACATTAGCTAAGAAAATTTATAGATGTTATTACCTCTGATACTTCTTGACAAAGTGGAGGTAATTCCTTCTCACGATAATGGTCCTCTGCATTTTGGAACTGTGGCAAGTACCGGCTAAGATACGGCCTCTAACCGAAACAGTTCCAGTGAAGGGACATTTCCTGTCAATGTAAGATCCTGTTCCATACACAATTAAATGAGAAACTAACTCAAAGATACAAGGAGATTAATGCATGTTTCTAAGAGAGTTTTTTTTCAATTACTTCACACTCTGATTCTTAATTCCAGTAGTAAGATCCTAAGTACGATTCAATGGCCATTTTAACAACTCAAAAATCTAATGAACACAGAGTTACACAGATACAATTAGTATGGAGAGTCAATACTAAATCTAAGAAGGTGCCTTTCTTTATCAAGTTTATCAATTAAAGCTAGGTCCAATGAATTTGAAGGGCATGGATCTATCAATAATAGGAAAACAATAATCACAGGGTGCCACCTAAACAACAAATAAGGCGAAATGAGAATAAAAAAAAACAAACCTTCAATGGCTTCGCGAGGGGTTTTGAAGCCCAAACCAATGTTCTTCCAAAATCGGTTTCCACCTTTCCCAGGTCGCTTTCCCTTTCCAGATTTCTTCGAGCTGATAAAACACATACAACAAAATCATATAAATATGATTCAATTGGAACTTAAATAGCATTAAATCACAGTGAACAGATAACAAACGATTGGGAAATTACCTCAGGAAGATCTTAGGTTGCTTAAGAAAAGCTTTCTCAGTCTGGAAATGGGTAAATAGAGAACATAAGAATCACCAAGTGGATAGGAATCGTTCGACTGAAAGGAGACTAATCTAGAGTGAAAGACGATTGAAATAACCTGTTCCGCCATGACTGCTGTATTGCTCCCGCGTGAGTCAAGGATGTAGGAGGAGACGACGGCTAAAGCTTCAAGAAAGAAGTAACCTAATGTACACGAGTGTTTATATACTAAGAAATTTCCTGCGACAACACACAATAAACCACAACTTTGTTGGGCCCTTATATTTTGGGCTTTACGATCTGAAGTATCTAAAAACTAATTACTAATATCGTTAGTTATCCAATTGGGCTTTGTACGATCAGAATCTCGGCAGTATAAATGCCTATTTTCACCCCGACGAACTTACTCTTCAAACCCAAATTCTAAAGTTTTGGAGTTTCTAAAGCTCTGGGAAGAGACGGAGGTGTAACGATGGTGCAGGCGGTTGCTACAGAAGTGGGAAGACTGAGGCTGTAGGTATCGGATACGGAACGAGGTTTGAATAACGGAACCGAATCTGATGTAAGTGGATTTGTGCTGGGAACATTGATTCACGGGTGGATTAAGAACACCTTCGTCGGCTTCGTTTCTCTCTTTAGGTATGGAAGCAAAAGGCTCTTCTCCAACCGCTTATCATTTTCTGCTTCGTTCATCTTCTTCCACCTGGTGACTTGAGCGTTATTGTTGGTGACAACGGTTTTCTCTGAGAACATTGTTTTAAGAAATGGAGATGTAGAGAACCAGAGATGGTCGGAGGGTTGAATTCAAAAAGGAGCCCTTCTTCGTGTGTGTCAATAAACGATCATGCGACCAAGCTCCATTACTTGCAATTTGATTCTTGGTGATAAGTGGGAATGAAAGGGGTGCAACTGTTATCTCATTGAAACCGTCTGGAAGTTTGAGAAATCATCGACCAGACATCTCTTTGATGGTTCCTCTATGGTACACTCTAACATTTTCCAGGTTTTCCCATGGTATATTAAGGTTTATTATCATACTTTGCATGTCTTTGTGGACCAGAAACAGTAGACAGTAAGTCATGTCATCAAGAAGATCATAGTCTCGCCATCGACAGATCAGATTGGTGTGATAGAGATGATGCTGGAACCACAGGTCTAGAGATATGGAGAGACTGTGCAGGAGAAGTAGATATATTGGTCGTCAGTGGTGGAACGATATACGGATCAGGAAAGTTCCTCAAGGAGAAGAAGAAAGACTTTAAGGTACAATCTTATATTTAGAAAAGGCCATTCATATCATGAGAAACATTAGTTTACATACTCGGATCTTGAGTATCTACATGTTTACGGGGTGGAACCTATAGAAAGTCTAGTACTCAGTGGAGGCCAAGCGGGTTAGAGTAAGCTTTTTGACAATCTTGAGTCTTAACATGAATTTTGGATTCATGTCGAAGGGGAACTCTGAATTTTTTACCTCAAACTGAACTCTGAATTCAAAAGCTCTTAGATTGACTTATTGATTTCTTGATACATGGTCTTGAGGTTATTGAAGCCCATTATTTGTTTCGAGCAGAGTATGACGATATAGATAGATTGTCATTCATCCTCAAAGTATCATACACTCCATGATTGAAACACAGGTTTTGCTTCTGAAAAATATAATTGCATTTTCGTTTGAAATAAAGGAAAAAACGGCTGAACATATATTTTATCTTAGTTAAGGCAGAAGATAATTAGTTTGCCACATGTTAAAAAAATACAACAGAAAAACAGTCCGCAAAAATTGCCCAAAAGAAAAGCAACCCCACCGATATCATATGACCCCGCGCGTGCGCGGAGGTGGAAAGCACCTAGTTATCTAAAATTAATATGATTCGTTCCCACCATTTGTGAATATAAATAATATTAAACATAAATTTCTAAAAATAAAAATTATTAATTTAATTTAACAACAATAATAATATTAAAATAACATATGAATTATTTATAAGTAAACATACATAAATTATTATATTTAATAAGATATTTAAAATTTATAATAAATAAAATTAATAGTAATAAAGTATATTATAATTATATAATTTTATGTATAAAAATAAATACATAAATATCTTATTTAAAATATTTTATCATTTATATAAATTCAAAATTTATATAAATAATATGAATATATTAAATAAAATCTACAAATAATATTTCATAATATTTAAAAACATTCATAAATGTTTTCTTATTTATCATCTCTTTTTTTATTTTTTTATTGAAAGTTATGTATATCTCTAAAATAAAATTAAAAATCTTCATAAATATTTTCATACTAGTATGATTTGCTCGCACCATGTGCAAGCACAACCATTACTATAAAGATATATTTTTTTTAAAAAAAATCATTCATTCAATATTAATTATAATTAAACATAATATAAATATTATTATATTTAATTTTTTATTAAAATATATTTATATTTTATATATAAATTTAATATTAATATCAACACAATAAATTATTATCTAAAATTATATATATAAATGTCTAAATTTACTTTGCAAACATATTTTTATATTAATTATAATAAATTAAAATTATATATATGTATAAACATTAATATACATATGAGTTATTGTTTATATTTATCCAAATTCTAAATTTATATAAATAATACGATTTTATTATATAAAATTATTGTTTACAACAATCATATTTATCAATAACTAAATCTATAACTCAAACAATATTTTCGTATTTATTATCATATTTTTTTAATTAGATTGTACTTATCTCTAAAATAAATTAAATTAAATTTTTTCAAAATAAAATAAGGTTAATGTAGTAATTAACTTAATTTCATTAATGGCAAATTAGTAATTAACCATTTTGAGAGTGAATATAAAGCCAAATGCACTTCTCAATTAATATAAAGATTTATCATCTCATCTTTTTTTTTTTTAATTTTTTTGTTCAAGTTTAAGTATATATTCAAAATAAAATTTAAAAAATCTTCACAAATATTTCATATTTATCATCTTATTTTTTTATCTAGAGTTATGTATATCTCTATAATAAAATTATCAATATAAATTAAGGTTAACACAGTAATTAACCTAATTTCATTAATGGCAAATTAGTAATAAGCCGTTTTGAGAGTGAATATACGCCCAAAAGCACTTCTCAATTAATATAAAGATTATAATTATAAACTTGCATATATTAGTTACTTTTTGGGTAGTTCGGATTATTTTGGATAAATAAATTTAAGTGATTTGAATATAAAATACCGTATTTATGGTTTATTTCGCGTAAAAAATTAATCAATCTAAACCGTATTCGACATATATTCAATAAAAATAGTTTTCCAACAAATTATTTGAACTTAGGTGGAATCAAACTGAATTCTTCTCGAAAATAAAAATACTTGAATGGATCCTCTATCTATAATACTATATGAAACCCAACAGAATCAACCCACCCGAACAAATATCTCAATGCCCAGTCTAAGTAGTGTAGTTGACCCCAAAACAAAAATAATGGTACATTGTAGTATGATAGTAAGGAAAAAGAATGAAATAATTGGGAGTCTTTTTATTACGTTTTAGAAAAGAAGTCTTTCAAGGAAAAGCTGTACAAATTACAAATGAGCATATACATTACCCCCAAATATAACAAGACGTTACATAATAGCTCTGTAATAGTGTATGTAACTTAAGATTGAAGCAACATTTAAATCCATTTCTCCGTATAAAATCAAAAGCATCCAAATAGCTTTGTTGGGGCAGTTCCTGTGGTGCGGTACTTAAAAGCCATTTCCTCAGCCTTGAGAATATCTTCCCCATGTTTAGCTTCGGTCATCGCTTTCTTTTCTTCAGCTTCTTTGTGGATTTGAACTTTTGTTCTTCATTTGCTCTGCATATTCAGCTTTCTTCTTGATTAGATGCTCCTGCATGTTTATCATGTAAGAAAGATCTTATATGACATATGTGTTTTTCGGTTTACTTGTAAAAATCAAGTTCATCTTAAAGTTAAAAATTCTAATATAAAAGACGACACCGTGATGGATCAGTTTCGATTAACGACATTAGAATTTGAGTGTATTGATAACCCTCTTTCCTCTGCCTTATTAAGTTATTATCTATAATGAAAGTAATTAGTAATTTCATTTCAAAAGAGCCATATGGCTTTTGCTTTTGCTTTTGCTAAGAAGTGAGGTTGCTAATTAAGGAGGTAATTTGGCTTTTGTTTTTGCTTAAGAATTGTGATCTTTCACTAAGAGGAAGTGGCACTTCGTTCCCTATATAAACACATTGGTATTGTGTTTTAAAACACACAACAAAACCAAAAACAAACACTCATAAAAGAGTAACCAATAAAAGAAAAATCTTAGAAAGAAAAAAAACGTAGTGGTCTTCTCCTTCAAAGATCACGTAAAGGTAAAATGGCATAAGATGAAGAAAACATCAAGGAGTAAATTTGAATCCACAAAGACAAGAAGGCATGGATCAAGGTTAGTGTTCTTTCTTGTTCTCTAAGAAAGTATTTAAGGTTGAATTAATTCAAATCTAGATCCTTAGAATTCATTACTGAAATTCATAAAAGTTAATTTACATTTGGTATCAGAGCAAGGTTTAGATTTGGTTAATTCAACTCTTATGAAATTGTTTTGATCAAGATGCTAAATTAAAAGATCAGTTAATTTTCATTGGTGGAAATGATTTATATAGAAGAAATCATAATCTTGATAAGGTATATACATAAATGACACATGTTTGTATATTTCTCTCTCGCTTGAATGAATAACTTGAATGAATAATTAACATGTTTTTTCAAGTGCACTTATCATAATTGATTAATAGATGATTTATTAAAATAATGAGGATCAAGAAAAGCATGTGTACTTATCGTAATGGATAAAAATAACCATGAATACTGAAAGTGGCACCTATTTTATAAAATGACATGTCACAAACATGAGTGGATTTGTTTGAAATTCCAATTAGTTTTTTTTTTGGTTTAAAATAATTAAATAGAGTTATCAATTTTATAGTTGTTGCACCCTATCATTTATGATATATTTAGTATGTTTGATATCTCATTTAGTTAAAGATACATACTTTAATTGTTTGATATAATTGAATTTGATATTTAAAATAACTTCCGCTATGTTTTAAATAATTGGCAATTATGTTATAAAATATTAACATAAAGTAAAGATAATCTACATATTCAAATTTAAATGTTTATGTTATATATAACATGTTAGTCATCAAAGTGACCTTATTATATTATATATAAATATTAAAAATAATCAAATATATTAATTAATCATGATTAAAGAGATGCTATAAATGACATAAAAGTTTTTGATTGATCAATTATTTTTTACTACATATATTCTAGGAGATCACCCAAAGGTAGATCATTGAATATACTTAATAATATGAAAATGATTAGTCATTTTGTAGTATAGTCAATAGTATGTATACCCAAAGGTACCTTACTCATTTGAATTGTCTATGATTTGATTAATCATAAAAGTATAAAAAAATAATCTAGAAGCAATTAAAGTGCTTGTATTTAAGTATTACCCAAAGGTTGCTTAAATATAAGTGTTAAAGATAAAATTATCAATAGTTAATCTGACTAAAAGTCTCAAAGCACTAATAGATAAGCATGATGCAGCTTCATCAAATTGGTTTGCATCCGCTAACTTTGTAGTGAAGTTCAACGGATTCAATTATGGGGAATGGTCTGAGTAGATCCGGTTTATACTCAGTGTAATGGCACTGGACTACGCAATATTGACTGACGAGAAACTTTCAGCCATTACGGAAGATAGCTCTGATACCAAATGTAAATTAACTTTTATAAATTTCAATAATGAATTCTATGGATCTAGATTTGAATTAATTTAAACTTAAATAATTTTTTAGAGAACAAGAAAGAACAATAACCTTGATCCATGCTTTCTTGTATTTGTGGATTCAAATTTACTCTTTGATGTTCTCTTCACCTTATACCCTTTTACCCTTATGTGATCTTTGATGGAGAAGACCACTACTTGTTTTTTATTTCTAAGATTTTTCTTTTATTGGTACTCTTTTATGAGTGTTTGTTTTTGGTTTTGTTGTGTGTTCTAAAACACAATACCAATGTGTTTATATATGGAATGAAGTGACACTTCCCCTTAGTGAAATATCACAACTCTTAAAGCAAAACCAAAAGCCAAATTACCTCTTTAATTAGCAACCTCACTTCTTAGCAAAAGCAAAAGACATGTGGCTCTTTGGAAATGAAACTACTAATTATTTTCACGATAGATAATAACTTAATAAGGCAAAGGGAAGAGGGTTATCAATACACCCAAATTCTAAATTCGTTATTCGAAACCGATCCATCATAGTGTTGTCTTTTATATTAGTATTTTTAACTTTAAGATGAACTTGATTTTTACTTTTTAACCGAAAACACATATGTCATATAAGATTATTCTTACACTTTTAACTTTAAGATTAACTTGATTTTTACAAGTAAACCGAAAAACACATATGTCATATAAGATTATTCTTACATTCTCCAACTTGACATTTGTGTTGACTTGATGGTTTTAATGCATGCTTTATATCAAGTTCTTATAATCCTTAATTCACCATATAAAATCAGAAATGATTGAATCATGGCGGTTGCGTATCATTAAACGATGTGGTCCGTTCCATGTATCACAAATCAATTCTGACTTTATATTTTCTTTACAATGAGAGGAAATTTAATTCTCAAAAATATATATTATCCAGAAACCTTAAGTGTACACATATTTTATTGATAATATATTTTACAAATCAGAAACATAACTGTAAGTGAATTCATAGTGTCACATACATAATGAGCATTCCATAATTATAAAAGCATGGCTTTATCTACAATACCCATACGCTCTACATGGTCAATGAACGTTTTGGGTGGTAATCCTTTAGTTAACGGATCCGCAATCACCATATCCGTTCTTATGTGCTCAATGGACACTCTATGTTTCTTCACTTCTTCTTTGACAAATAAATACTTTAACTCCATGTGCTTAGCACCTTTGGAGTACTTGTCCTTCTTTGAAAAGAAGACAGCTGCAAAATTATCACAATAAATTCTCAGCGGCTTCTCTATATTATCGATAATCCGAATCCCTGAGATAAAGTTTCGCAACCACAATGCGTGAACTGTGGCCTCATAGCATGCCATAAATTCACCCTCCATATCGGAAGTAGCAATGACATACTGCTTTCCACTTTTCTATGATACTGCTCCTCCGGCTAATATGTAGAAATAGCCAAACGTCGATTTTCTACTATCGACGCAGCCACCATAGTCTGAATCTGAATATCCAATGACCTCTAGATGTTCGGATTTCCTATATGTAAGCATGTGCTCTTTGGTGCCTTGCAAGTACCTGAGGACCTTCTTTGCAACTTTCCAATGGTCTATTCTGGGATTACTTTGATATCGACCCAACATACCAACAACAAATTTGTGATTTTGGTTTTATATGCTGATGACATTTTACTTGCTGCAAATGACATGGGCATGCTACATGATACAAGGAAGTATCTTTCTAAGAACTTTGAGATTAAAGATATGGTCATGGCATCTCTTTAGTAAATTTATATCCACAAAGACAAGAAGGCATGAAAAAGAATGAAATAATTGGGAGTCTTTTTATTACGTTTTAGAAAAGAAGTCTTCCAAGGAAAAGCTGTACAAATTACAAATGAGTATACACATTACCCCCAAACATAACAAGACGTTACATAATAGCTTTGTAACAGTGTATGTAACTTAAGATTGAAGCAACATCAAAATCCATTTCTCTGTATAAAATCAAAAGCATCCAAATAGCTTTGTTGGGGCGCGGTACTTAGCAGCCATTTCCTAAGCCTTGAGAATATCTTCCCCACGTTTAGCTTCGGTCATTGCTCTCTTTTCTTCAGCTTCTTTGTGGATTTGAACTATTTTGTTCTTCATTTGCTCTGCATACTCAGCTTTCTTCTTGATTAGTTGCTCCTGCATGTTTATCATGTAAGAATAATCTTATATGACATATGTGTTTTTCGGTTTACTTGTAAAAATCAAGTTCATCTTAAAGTTAAAAGTTCTAATAGATGACACCGTGATGGATCGGTTTCGATTAACGACATTAAAATTTGGGTGTATTGATAACCCTCATCTCTTTGCCTTATTAAGTTATTATATATTGAAGTAGTTAGTAATTTCATTTCAAAAGAACCATATGGCTTTTTCTTTTGCTAAGAAGTGAGGTTGCTAATTAAGGAGGTAATTTGTCTTTTGGCTTTGCTTAAGAGTTGTGATCTTTCACTAAGGGGAAATGTCACTTTATTACCTATATAAACACATTGGTATTGTGTCTTTGAACACACAACAAAACCAAAAACAAACACTCATAAAAAGTAACCAATAAAAGAAAAATCTTATAAAGAAAAAACACGTAGTGTGCTCGATCAAAGATCACATAAGGGTAAAAGGGCATAAGGTGAAGAGAACATCAAGGAGTCAATTTGAATCCACAATGACAAGAAGGCATGGATCAAGGTTAGTGTTCTTTCTTGTTCTCTAAGAAAGTATTTAAGGTTGAATTAATTCAAATCTATATCCGTAGAATTCATTACTGAAATTCATAAAAGTTCATTTACATTTGGTATCAGAGCAAGTTTTAGATTTGGTTAATTCAACTCTTATGAAATTGTTTTGATCAAGATGCTAAATTAAAAAGATCAATTAATTTTCATTGGTGGAAATGATTTATATAGAAGAAATCATAATCTTGATAAGGTACATACATAAAAGAAACATGTTTGTATATTTCTCTCTCGCTTGAATGGATAACTTGAATGAATAATTAACTTTTTTTCTTCTAGTGCACTCATCATAATTGATTAACGGATGATTTATTAAAATAATGAGGATCAAGAAAAGGATGTGCACTTATCGTAATGGATAAAGTAACAATGAATTCTGAAAGTGGCAACTATTTTATAAAATAACATGTCACAAACATGAGTGGATTTGTTTAAAATTCCAATTAGTTTTTTGGTTTAAAATAATTAAATAGAGTTATCAATTTTATAGTTGTTGGACCCTATCATTTATGATATATTTAGTATGTTTGATATCTCATTTGGTTAAAGATAAATACTTTAACTGTTTGATATACTTGAATTTGATATTTAAAATAACTTCTGCTATGTTTTAAGTAATTGGTAATTATGTGATAAAATATTAACAGTCTACATATTCAAATTTTAATGTTTACGTTATATATAACATGTTAGTCACCAAAGTGACCTTGTTATATTATATATAAATATTAAAATAATCAAATATATTAATTGATCATGATTAAAGAGATGCTATAAATGACATAAAAGTTTTTGATTGATCAATTATTTTTTTACTACATATATTCTAAGAGATCAACAAAAGGTGGATCATTGAATATACTTAATAATATGAAAATGATTAGTCATTTTATAGTATAGTCAATAGTATGTATACCCAAAGGTACCTTACTCATTTGATTTGTCTATGATTTGATTAATCATAAAGTATTAAAAAAACAAATCTAGCATCAATTAAATTGCTTGTATTTAAGTATTACCTAAATGTTGCTTAAATATAAGTGTTAAAAATAAAATTATAAATAGTGAATCTGACTAAAAGACTCATAGTACTAATAGATAAGCATGATGCAACTTCATCAAATTGGTTTGCATCCCCTAACTCTATCGTGAAGTTCAACGGACTCAATTATGGGGAATGGTCTGAGCAGATCCGGTTTAGACTCGGTGTAATGACAATGGAATACGCAATACTAACTGACGAGAAACCTCCAGCCATTACGGAAGATAGCTCAGATACCAAATGTAAATTAACTTTTATGAATTTCAATAATGAATTCTATGGATCAAGATTTGAATTATTTCAACCTTAAATAATTTCTTAGAGAACAAGAAAGAACACTAACCTTGATCCATGCCTTCTTGCTTTGTGGATTCAAATTTACTCCTTGATAGTCTCTTCACCTTATGCCTTTTTACCCTTATGTGATCCTTGATGGAGAAGACCACTACTTGTTTTTTCTTTCTAAGATTTTTTTTTTATTGGTTACTCTTTTATTAGTGTTTGTTTTTGGTTTTGTTGTGTGTTCTAAAACACAATACCAATGTGTTTATATAGGGAATGAAGTGCCACTTCCCCTTAGTGAAAGATCACATCTCTTAAGCAAAACCAAAAGCCAAATTACCTCCTTAATTAGCAATCTCACTTCTTAGCAAAAGCAAAAGCAAAAGCCATATGGCTCTTTGGAAATGAAATTACTAATTACTTTCACTATATATAATAACTTAATAAGGCAAAGGGAAGAAGGTTATCAATACACCCAAATTCTAATGTCTTTAATCGAAACCGATCCATAATTGTGTTGTCTTTTATATTAGAACTTTTAACTTTAAGATGAACTTAATTTTCTTAAGTAAACCGAAAAACACATATGTCTATAAGATTATTCTTACACTTTTAACTTTAAGATGAAATTGGCTTTTACAAGTAAACAGAAAAACACATATGTCATATAAGATTATTTTTACATTCTCCCACTTGACACTTGTGTTGACTTGATGGTTTTAATGCAGATTTTATATCAAGTTCTTATAATCCTTAATTCACCATATAAAATCAGAAATGATTGAATCATGGTGGTTGCATATCATTAAACGATGTGGTCCCTTCCATGTATCACAAATCAATTCCGACTTTATATTTTCTTTACAATGAGAGAAAATTTAATTCTCAAAAATATATATTATCCAGGAACCTTAAGTGTACACATATTTTATTGATTATATATTTTACAAATCAGAAACATGATTGTAAGTGAATTCATAGTGTTACACACATAATGAGCATTCCATAATTAAAAAAGCAAGACTTTATATACAATACCCATACGCTCCACATGGCCAATGAATGTTTTTGGTGGTAATCCTTTAGTTAACGGATCCGCAATCATCATATCAGTTCTTATGTGCTCAATAGACACTCTATGTTTCTTCACTTCTTCTTTGACATATAAATACTTTAACTCCATGTGCTTAGCACCTTTGGAGTACTTGTCATTCTTTGAAAAGAAGTCAGCTGCATAATTATCACAATAAATTCTCAGCGGCTTCTCTATATTATCGATAATTCGAATCCCTGAGATAAAGTTCCGCAACCACAAAGCGTGAACCGTGGCCTCATAGCATGCCACAAATGCAGCCTCCATAGTGGAAGTAGCAATGACAGACGGCTTTCCACTTTTCCATGATACTGCTCCTCCGGCTAATAGGTACAAATAGCCAAACGTCGATTTTCTACTATCGACGCAGCCACCATAGTCTGAATCTGAATATCCAATGACCTCTAGATGGTCGGATTTTCTATATGTAAGCATGTGAATTTTGGTGCCTTACAATTACCTGATGACTTTCTTTGCAGCTTTCCAATAGTCTATTCTGGGATTACTTTGATATCGACCCGACATACAAACAACAAGTTTGTGATTTTGGTCTTATATGTTGATGACATTTTACTTGCTGCAAATGACATGGGCATGCTACATGATACAAGGAAGTATCTCTCTAAGAACTTTGAGATAAGATATGGTCATGGCATCTCATTAGTAAATTTATATCCACAAAGACAAGAAGGCATGAAAAAGAATGAAATAATTGGGAGTCTTTTTATTACGTTTTAGAAAAGAAGTCTTCCAAGGAAAAGCTGTACAAATTACAAATGAGTATACACATTACCCCCAAACATAACAAGACGTTACATAATAGCTTTGTAACAGTGTATGTAACTTAAGATTGAAGCAACATCAAAATCCATTTCTCTGTATAAAATCAAAAGCATCCAAATAGCTTTGTTGGGGCAGTTCCTGTGGCATGGTACTTAGCAGCCATTTCCCCAGCCTTGAGAATATCTTCCCCACGTTTAGCTTCTGTCATCGCTCTCTTTTCTTCAGCTTCTTTGTGGATTTGGGCTATTTTGTTCTTCATTTGCTCTGCATACTCAGCTTTCTTCTTGATTAGTTGCTCCTGCATGTTTATCATTCCCATTTTCAGGACTAAATTAGAAGCATCTAAAAAGTGGCAGTGTTTTATGTAATAAAATAAAAGAAAAGAATCCCATTTACCTCGATCTTTTTTAGCTCAGCTTCCACAGATGCTTTCTTGCTGTTCTCCCAAGCTCCAACTGAAGAAAGCTTCTTCTGAGCTCTGTGTCATAATAAACTTATCAAGTTAGATATTATATAGGGGGAATTGCTAAAAATGCCCCTTAAATTGATTTTAAATAAAAGTGTACCCCTCAATTTGAATCAAATGTAAAACATGTTTTCCTTCCTAGGTAAATTACTGCGAAGCCCTTATGACCAAACAAAAAAATAGAAATCGCAATTACCATTATAACCTTCGCATGTGTCAGACTTCTATAGATGTCTGATTAATTAGACTCTAATAGAAGTCTGATACAAAATAAATTTGTAAATTTAAATTTTAAAATTATAAAAAAATATTTTGTCAAAAAATTTATATACAAAAATTAAATATATACAATTTAATAGTATATAAATTAAAATTTGGTTAATTGAGTCAACTAAACAATATGTAAGGTAAAGTAAGTTCTAAACCTCAAAACATGTTTTGTAATGGAACATTTACATACAAGTTACATATAACTTTAGGGTTAGATTCATGGTTTACCAAATTAACATTTAAAATTTAAAATGTGCACATATGTGTTATAATGTTCATATATTTAACAAATTTTATGTTTCCTATTTTTTTTGCTTAAATACTTTTACTTATAAGTAATAAATATTAGATTTAGTGTTTACCAGACTTCATGGCGAAGTCTGAATTTTGAGGTTTCTCAGACGAATTTAAGTTAAAAATTTAAATTTAAAAAGTTATAAAAAATAATTTGATATACTTTTTGATACATAAATTAAGCATAAGCATTTTTTATGTATATAAATTAAAATTATATAAACTTTGATCAAATTTAAACATTGAAGATATATTTTGTTCAAAACACCATGTAGTTTGGTCAATATTTCACATAAGAACTTGAATATCATGTTTTATTTGTAGGGTTAGATTGAAAGTTTGTGAATTTTCATTCATATTGTTACATTTACATATAGTGGTTAGTTTGTGACTATGTTTAACAAGTTTGATGTTTATTATAAGTTTCTATATAAAATGATGGTATTTAAATACTAATTATTAGATTTAGGGTTTCTCAGACTTTTAGATAAATCTGGTTCAAGTATTTAGACTTCCATGAAGTCTTTTTCAGACTGCATATGAAGTCTGAAATTTGAAAGTTTTTAAAAAATTTCACGCGAAAACTTTTTAAAAAGGCGGGAAATTTTCCCGCTCACAGAAGTTCCTTCTCAGACTCCATATGAAGTCTGATACAAAATATTTTACAATTTTTAATTATTAAAAATCTGGCGGGAAAATTTTCCTCCAATTTCTCTCCACTTATCTAAACCTAATCTTGTACACATATAACACCAAAAAAAAAAATCTTCAGATTCTTCCCTCTCTTACAACCTCTCTTTTGTAAAACCTCTCTCAAATTTCTCATCCAAAAAGGTTCTCAAGCTTATTGTCTCATATGAGTTCTTAAGTATGTAATTCATAGTTGATTCTCTTTGAGCTGTGAAATAGGCAAGTGAATCTGTTCTTTTTAGTGTTTTCAAAAGTTTTTTAACTGAAATAATTGAGACTTTTGACATAGACTTTTGATTATACAATTTGATTTGCTCAAACAATCCTTTATTATCCATTTTTTGAGACTTATTCGTTAGCTAATGCAAGAGCTATGTGTGTTTACTTTTTCAGGTGCTTGGTTTAAGATTGAGCCAGCTGACTCTCCAAAGAGGCTGGAGTTGAGAGTTCTTATGATGCTAATGGCACATAAATTTTGAGTGTAGTACGAGGAACACGAAGTCTGAGAGTCTAAAACCAGACTACAACCGAAGTCTGAGAGTTTCTCAGACTTCCAGGTAAGTCTCGTTCAAGTATTTAGACTGCGTATGAAGTCTGAAATTTGCAAGTCTTTAAAAAATTTCACGCGAAAACTTTTTAAAAAGGCGGGAAATTTTCCGGCTCACAGAAGTTCCTTCTCAGACAGCATATGAAGTCTGATACCAGATATTTTACAACTTTTAATTATTAAAAATCTGGCGGGAAAATTTCCCTCCAATTTCTCTCCACTTATCTAAACCTAATCTTGTACACATATAACACACACAAAAAAAATCTTCAGATTCTTCCCTCTCTTACAACCTCTCCTTCTCTCTCTCTTTTGTAAAACCTCTCTCAAATTTCTCATCCAAAAAGGTTCTCAAGCTTATTGTCTCATATGAGTTCTTATGTATGTGATTCATAGTTGATTCTCTTTGAGCTGTGAAATAGGCAAGTGAATCTGTTCTTTTTAGTGTTTTCAAAAGTTTTTTAACTGAAATAATTGAGACTTTTTACATAGAATTTTGATTATACAATTTGATTTGCTCAAACAATCCTTTATTATCCATTTTTTTGAGACTTATTCGCTAGCTAATGCAAGAGCTATGTGTTTTTACTTTTTCAGGTGCTTGGTTTAAGATTGAGCCAGCTGACTCTCCAAAGAGGCTGGAGTTGGGACTTCTTATGATGCTAATGGCACATAAATTTTGAGTGTAGTACGAGGAACACGAAGTCTGAGAGTCTAATATCAGACTACCATGTAAGTCTGGTTCAAGTATTTAAACTTATCGAAGTCTTATTTCAGACTGCGTATGAAGTCTGATACCATGCAACAACCAAACAAAAAAATATCTCTTTTTGTGAACAAAACCCTTTCATGGGTTAATTTGGTTTCTTACATCTTTCTCTTAATTAACAGAACTTTTGATTGATAAATCTTTATGCAAACTAATACATATGTTGATTTAGTGTAGATGTTGAAGGTGCTTTGGACAAAACAAGAAAACATAAGAAGAGCAATCTTGAATGTCTATGGTGGGACTGACATTGTACACATGGTGTGTATGGCGATACAAGGAACACAAAGCAATCAAAATTCTAGTATACTATGCTTGTATTGTATTAGATTATTGGATGATCAAACCAAAGAAAAGAAGTTCTCCTTGTATACTATGCTTGTAGAAAAATATAAAGTTGTATAAATTTACTTTTGTCTACTCAAATCAACAAGGAATTTTGCTTATTGAAAGTATACAATATCAGAAAATGGGTCACTTTAACTTTGGAAGAAAACATTACTCTTTAGATTACATACACCAACATATGACAAACTAAAATAACCTTAAGTGGTGCTGAATATGTCGTCAGACATCAACTGCTGTCTGATTACATACACCAACATATGAAAAACTAAAATAACCTTAAGTGGTGCTGAATATGTCGTCAGACATCAACTGCTGTCTGATTCTTATGAGCTAAAAGTTTATAAATTAACAAGTTCAAATGTCAAGTTCGTTCTCTCATCATCACATTAGCGATCTTATTGAAAAAATCAGCTTGTAAACGCTCGGCATGTGGTTGTGTAGCTCATCCTAATCCCAATTTGCTTCTTCACTGATACTTTGATATGCTTTGGTGTAATCATTTCAATTATATCAAAGCATTCAATAAACAACCAACATATATAATGTGGAGTATGACGTTTACGCATAGACATCCGTTCCACCAGTTCGGTTTTCTTGTATTATTTGTATAAACAAACATGTATAAACCACATTAGAGGTCTTTTGGGAAAAGCCAGACTTCTTTCGAAGTCTTATGTTATTAGCTATATTGCCAATATTATTCAAAAAATGATTTAAAAATAATTACCATATATAAGAATGTAAAACTCATGCAGAATGAACATATAAAACTAACACATATTTATAAAAATTAAAATCAATAAAATTAATCAAAAATATATAATAAAATGCATTTGTAAAGTTTTTAACATTTCAGACGACTATAGCTATCTGATAAAAGTGAAACCAGACCTCTATGGTAGTCTGGAAAAAGGGGTATTTTTGCAATTGAAATCGAAATGTCAGACAGCGGATGCAGTCTGAAATCCATCAGACAGCATACGCTGTCTGCTTTGGAAATTTTGTCAGACAACTTATGAAGTCTGAGAAAAAAGGGTAGTTTTGCAATTGAATTTGAATTGCCAGACTTCTCCGAGAAGTCTGATAATTCCTAGAAGTCTGAGAGGGTAGTTTTGCAATTGATTTTGAAATGTCAGACTTCTCTAAGGAGTCTGATAATTTTCAGACTTCTTATGCTGTCTGACAAGAATTTCAGACGGCGAGGGAAGTCTGATAAAAAACATCGCATTTTCGGTTTTTATCCAGCGTTGACCAAAATTCGATTTTTAAGATGTCTATAGCCGTCTGACAAGAGTTTGAAATTTCAGATGTCTATAGCCGTCTGATGTTATTTTTCCCTATTTTCAGACAGATTTAGAAGTCTGACGATTTTTTCGCTTATTCTGGTCAACATCTGAAAATTTGGGTCAATTGCAGTTTCTACCCCTCCTTTTTGTCAGACATCAGATCCCGTCTGACAAAAAGTCAAAAATCGGTCAATTTCTTGCCAGACTACATAAGAAGTCTGACTAAAAAATCAAATTTGAATCAATTGCAAAACTACCCTTGACGTCTTGGTGACGTCAGATAAATTTTTTTTTTGTTTTCAAAGGAATTTCTCAGACTTCTATGGAAGTCTGTCAATTGAAAGTCAATTGCAAAACTACCCTCTCGTTGACCATAATTTTTCATCAGACTTCGTGGGAAGTCTAAAATCGCGAAACAGATCTGAAAATCGGGGAATCTTGTGAAAAATCACATAAATCTGATTTTGAGCTCGTTTTTACCTTCCCCAAACACTCAAAACTTTTAGTTACACCAATACCCAACAAACCCAACCATTTTTATGCAAGAATGACCAAAATCGCAATAGATCCAAATTTTAAAATTTTGTAGAACGTGAATTAAAGAGTTTTTTGGATGAAATTGGAGAGAAAATAGGAGAATAGAAGGTTGTGAACTCTAATATGGAGTTTTGATGGGTCGAAATTGGTTGTGTGAGGCATTAGGAGCTCAAAATTGGTTTTTAATGGTGTTTGGGTGAACTGAAGAAGATGACAGTTTCGTAATTAAGTTAGATCTAAAGGGTTTTTTTGGTCTTTTGGTAAAAATATCAGACTTCATATGAAGTCTGACGATGGCATTATCGTGAATACACAGGTTATTAGGGGATATATTAGCGAAGAGAAGGAAGGAGAAGGGGAAGGGTAGTTTTAGGGTTGACTTCAATTTCAGGGGCATTTTTGCAATCACCCCTATTATTACTTCATAAATTCATTAAAACTTTTATTCAGCTCACTTGTTCTCCACTTTGGATTTCTCAGCCTCTTCCCATGCTTTGATGAGAGACAACCTCTTTTCTGTCTCGAGTCTAGCCAATACAGCATCTTCACACCCATTTATTTTACACACATACATACACTCCAAAAAACAATCAGACAAAATGCAAGAACTGAAATTAACAAAAAAAAAATAATGCGGTAGGTTAATGAAAATATATAAAGTTTTATTTCATGAGTATGTATCAATCGTGATCTGATAACTTAATTACCTCGGTTAACTGAACCTTCTTTCTTCACTTCCTCAGGTTCTTCTGCAACGACAACCAAAAAACAAAGATTAAAATTCTAGCTCCCAAAACTTAGTGAAAGATATATATATATATATATATATATATATATTTATTTTTTTTTTTTTTTTGTAAAAACAACAATTAGAAAGAAAAAATAAACTGATTTAAACTATGTAGCTTTCTAAGTTTTGAACAAGAAAATGAGAAAAATAAATAATTATCAAGGATAATAAATTTTTAATTAACTAGAAAGATTGAGAAATAAATACTTTTTACAATTTAAATATGTAATTGTTTTTTATTTCATTTTTTTTTACTTGCAACGACGAGAACAAGAGCTTTGGAATCGTCGGACTTCTCCTCAGTGGATGGTGGTGATGGGTCCAACGCAGCGGTTTTGGGCTCCGTTGCCTTTTTATTCTGCTCCTCTTGAGTCATGTCGTCTTTTGGGTAGCTATTAAATTACGACCGAAAAATAAAAATCTTTATAACTCTTTCTGATTATTTTCAGATGAAATAGGGATTCGACTATTTAATAGAGATTGTGATATTAACTGTAGATACGAAAATTGAGCTGGATTAAGCAATGTTCTGTCTTCTCGTTGGCATATAATGACTTTCTATTTTTTTCTATAATGCAATTATTCGTGACAGAAAAAGAAACAGATGCTATATCATTTTCAGATCTTGTTGTGCACGACCATTATTGTTTACACAAATTGCTAAAATGCACCCAGCTCATAATGATATTTAAGAACCATAGTTTTTTTTAGTATCTCTCTCTTAGTCTCTCTCTCTCTCTCTCTCTCTCTCTCTCTCTCTCTCTCTCTCTCTCTCTCTCTCTCTCTCTCTCTCTCTCTCTCTCTCTCTCTCTCTCTCTCTCTCTCTCTCTCTCTCTCTCTCTCTCTCTCAATTTGTTGGGTCAATTACTTTAATAAACATTTTGGATTTATAAAATAATGTATCAGTTATAAAGAAATGGACATGGACAAACAAATTTGCCAAACTTTTTTTATTCTTCAGTTATAAGTGTGGAAAATTTAATTTGTCTCACATTGGAGTTGGAGAAACTTTAGAGTAATATATATGGACATAGTCATACATTTGTTTAAAGGATTATGGAGAGAGAGAAAAGGAACCACATGTGTGTGGTTCGTGGAATGAGCTTTTGGAAAACCGTCCGCACGCATGTCTTTTTTTAAGAGAAAATTCATAAAAATTGTGACCCAACCAGAAAATTATTTCGAAAATTAAAAGAATATCCAAAAGAGTATTTGAAATGTGAGAGTAAATGCTAAGAAATTTATGCCATTAGTTACACGATTTTCGTAACGTCTGTAACATGTGTGAGATTTTCTCAAGCGGCTAACCGAACATATCTCTCTCTTTTCCTATATATTTTCTCAAGCGACTAACCAGACATATCTCTCTCTCTCTCTTTTCCTATATATTTTGATACGGTTGTATCCTGGGACTTAAAAATCACACATAACGGTCACACTACCGTCAGTTTATTGAGTTAAAGACATAAACCAAGTCTCACCTCCGTATATTGTTATGCGTTTATAAGATTATAGCCCGCAATTTCAATTCTGGAAATTCTAGCGCCTACAATCTTAATTCAATAAAATCTAATTTTAGGCTATAACTCTAATCGGATTTGACGTCACGGTTTATTAACGCTTAATTTTTATTTCGCCACCGTTCGATTTAAACATTACGGAACTGTGGTTCACCTTATAGCGTTTACACGAATCGTTTCTAAACACGATTATTTTTTTTAGTTTTGCGATTCGCTTTGGGAGTTTCCGCCAAAAATTGGTAAATCGCACATACAATCCGCATTTAGGATTAACGATTTGGTTTTGCGATCCGCCTCATAGCGTTAACGTGAAAAGTTTTGAAATCGCGCTTTTAAAAATAAAATTTTTAAATCGTGTTTTGTATCCGAGTTTTGGATAAGTAATTTATATTATTAAAAAACGTTTTTGTGTATCGTATTTATATAATATTCTGAGTTATCTATTGTTTGTTAAATGTTTCGGTTTAACAGTAGCTAATACTCTTTGTGTGTTGTATCATGAACATGTAAACATATGGTAACAACGTTAATGTCAATGACGAAACACCAATTGTAAATCCTCCTAAAAACAAACTACTGATGTTGAGGAGGCTGCTCGCAGATCTCTATTCGTTGGACCTCCTACAAATTTGGCGCATGTGAATGTGGTACCTGCTATTGGGTCGCCTGCTCCACCTCAACCTCAAGTCTCATGCCAAGGACTACAACCTGAGAAGTTCGATGGCAAAGGCTTCAAGACATGGTAGGAGAATATGCATTTTTCTCTCCATGTGATGCACCTGTCTAGGTATCTGACAGAGGATCAGCTCATCATTCGTGCAGGGAATGTGGATGTGCACATCGTCGGAACAGTGAACGCATAGAATCAAAGAGATTTCTTGACCAAAAGCTGGATTTATGACAACTCATGGAATATATCTATGAACTTTACTACGAGTACAAGAACTCAAAAGCCTTGTAGTTAGTTCTGGAAAAGAAGTACAAAGCTGATGATAGTGGCTGTCAAAAGTTTGCGACAACAAAGTTCCATGAGTTAATGATGGTGGACTCCAAATCAATCATGGACCAAGTGGAAGCATTCCAACGAATTTGTCAAGAAGGTGCTGCTGAGGGAATGCCCATTTGCGACATCTTCACGGTGAACAGTTTCATTGAGAAGCTCCCTACTAAGCAATGCCAAATTTGTTGTGATCTTCGAGGCTAGCAACCTCATTCTGAAGGAGTATGGAATGTTGATATATCATGTATTTTATGGGTTTTAACCCATGATATATGTACATAATCGAATCGTTTTAAGTGGAGTGACGACCGAGGTCTAGCTTGCGTCGGTCGACACGGGAGCACAATAGCAATATCACGCCAAGTCATGAAGACTTTTGAAAATTAACAAGATGGCCCAAAATTTTATTATTTACAAAAGAGACCCAAAACGTGTATTAACCTTTTAATTAGGTTTTTAGAAGTTTTGATGATTCATAACTTTTGACAGTTTGAATTTTTGAGAGAGATTAGAGCTTGGGGCTGATCCGATACTTTATACTACTTTTGAGAGAAGATTTCGAACCTCTTTTCTTATTTCTCGTTTGATTTATATGATATCTATTTCATCCATGTATTTTGTTTCATTCGATATGTCTAAGTACATATCTAGTTAGGTTTAGGGATTCCCGTTAGGGATTTCATGGAATACTAGATTGATTTATCTGTTAGGATTCATAACTTGATTAGTTCTTCACCTAAAGTTGTTCTTAAGGCTAGTTCTAGATTGATCACCTAGAATCTAGATCATAGGTTGCTAAGTTGACACAAAAAGTATAATTTGTAATCTGACAGGACTTGGGGTGAGCAAATTAGATAGTTGCAAAAGAATTTGGATTAGATAATTTGTGAACATATCGAACATGCGTTTAATGCTAGTTTAATCTTTAGAAGTCGCAAAGAAATTGGATTTTAGGATTTAGATTTAGTAAATTCTCGCAACGAAAGTTGGTTTATTTTATCTATGTAATTTGAGTTCTAGAACCGTGTTTAATTCGATCATGACTGATAATTGATCTGCATTTCTTGATTTCTTGATAAATTTCCGAGACCTGACGTTTTTCCCATCTTTAACCAAACAGATTTTAGTTGTTTCTACATTGCTTATTTACATTTAAATTATTCTTGCTTAGATTTATTCGACACCGAAAGTCTATTGTAAGTCTTGAGTCTCTGTGGAATCAATCCCTTTATACTACAATTGCATTATGTGCGCTTGCGGTGTAGCTTTAGGGAATTGAAACTTTCAGCATAGCGCTGTTGTCGGGGACTCTTTTGAGTCTCCGAAAGATTTAGGTTTAGAGTTTAGACTAGGCTTTTCTTTTCATTTTTACTCACATAGTTTCTTGCTTTGCCGTTCTGTGTGTTTCAGGTTATGTGAAGAACATCTGCATCGATTGAAACAGATTTTTCATCAGTCGACACAAACTTTGAAATCAGATAGTACATGCCTAATCGTGCAGCTAGAAGCAATCATGACAAAGAGCTTTTGTTTCTTTGAAATCTTGAGCTTGCAAAGTTGGAACGAATGAACAAAAAAGAAAAGAAACCAGCTGACAAGTTGAATCCTCACGCCGTAATACTGGAACGAAACAAGGCTGGTGTTCTAAGAGACCTTGAGGGTCAAGCTTACAATGTTCAGGGCGAGAAACTAGATTGGGAAGGACGTCTCATCGTGCCAGTCGTTGTTGCAGGCGCAGAACATGTACATGTTGTTGCACGGACTGCTGATGAAGTTGCTGCACAGACGCAAGGACAAGCACATATCATAGGAAGAATGCTTAGTGATTACAACATGCATGATAAGTTCTAATGAGTTCTATGCAAACATGTCTGCGATCAGACTTTTTCTGATTCAAAGGAACGATTTTGGGCTTAACACGTCCTACTACACTTGTCGGACAACATCAGTTACATGGTCTTTCTCATGAGCATCCCATGGAGCATATCAAGAGATTTAAGAATTTGGTAACTAGCATTAAGCACAATGGAATCAGATATGAATTTTTGTTCTGCAATCTCTTCCCATATTCAATCGCTGGATATGCAGCTTATTGCTTGAACTAGTTGCCTACTGGATCTCTCACTAATTGGGATGACACCAAAAAGACCTTCCTGCAGAACTTCTACGATGATGCGAGGTAAGTAGAATTGGAACACAACATTTCTCAATTCACGCAAGGACCTACTGAGGCATTCAAGGATGCTTAGGTGCGTTTCATGGTGTATCAGAGGGATTGCCCACATCATGGTTTCTTTGAGGTTCATTTGCCGGGTACCTTTTTCAGAGGTGTAGAATGGAGGTAACAAACGGCTCTTGATATTGCGAGTAATGGAAAATTCAACATAAAGTCTCCGGAGGAAGCTTACATGTTTATTGAGAACTTGGCGTCTAGGATATCACCAAGAGTGCAGATTTTGAGAGGCAGAGGCAAGCTGGAAATTTAGATTGAAGGTAAATGAGTGAGCTGAATAAGAAATTGGACTCAGTTCATAACTTTCTGGTGAACAAGAAGCAAGTTTAATTTGCTGGAGAGGTGGAGACATTTGAGGATGAGAAGTAGTGCGATGAAGAGGATGTGAACTACATTAGTGGGACTGGTTTTCAAGGCCAAAGGTTTGGGAATCAACAAGGCAGAGGTGGCTACAACGGGACTGGCCAGAGGAGTATCTTCAAAAAAAAGAGTATCTTCACAGGTTATCAAAATTTATCTGGTTATGTCTCCAAGCCTCGATACCAGAAGCCTTTCCAGAGCAACACCAAGAACGCCTTCAACAAAAACAATAACAATTTCAGCATAAATTATGGTTCGTCATCCTACTAGATGCCTCCTCTGCCAAATGAGCAAACTGAGATGAAATTGATGTTGGAGTAGATTATAGAGGGGTCAGCAGAAGATTGCAGTGGAATTTAATGGAAAGATCGACGCTTTTTACCTTGATTTGAATGGGAAGTTCGAAGCTCTGAACACCCATGCCAAACAACTGGACATTTAGGTTGCACATACTGATGGGTCTGTGAAGAGGCAGGATGGAACCCTTCCTGGAAGGACATATGTTAATTCAAAGTATTAGTGCAACGCCATCACGTTGAGAAGTGGTAAAAAGGTTGTTCTGGTGCTGAAAAAGGGTCTGAGTGTTGAGGAACTCGTAGAGCTGGAGAAAATCGAAGAAGAACTTTCGGATTGGGAGCCCATGTCGACTGACGCACATCATCATCAGTCGATGCAAAGAGATTTTGAGGATTCCTTGAGTTTTGATGAAGCGATTGTGAATGGAATGACGACCTCGCTCGATGCAGATAAGAAAGACGAGACACCAAGGTCAAGCATCGATCGACAAATTTCGAGTTATGACTGAGTAGATTCTGATCCGCTGTCGACCTTGTTCGACGCAGAGAAGGTCGACACGTCTAATAAGTCGACAACGGTGCCAACTTCTATAACCATAGTCAATCGACACAACCCCCATGTTGATCGACAAAGGGTCGGATACAGATACTAGAGGCCGAGAAGCTGAAAGATGTTGATGATCAGGTCTATAAACGAAGGTTCCTTTCCCAGATAACCCCATGAAGTCAATGTACGAGCTTTTGATGACTAAATGCAAAGATATGATAAACAAAGTAATTATTGAGGTTCCACTGATCGATGCCATCAGAACTACTCGAGTGATGAAGCAATGTTTGAAGGACATGCTTTCGAGCAACATGACTGAATAAGAGGGTGTTATGATGATTTCTAAGGTATGCAGTGTTGTAATTCAAGGCACGATTCCTGAGAAACATAAGGATCCAAGGAGTTTTGTTTTGGATTGTTCGATCTACATAGATAGATTTGAGAGGTCATTGTGCGATCTTTGTTCGAGTGTGAACCTCATGACTTATTTAGTTGCTCATAAGCTCATGATGACTGATTTCTTGCCCACTTGGATCTCATTGATTCTAGCTGATCAAAGTTTTAGGATTCTAGAGGGTGTATTGGAGGATGTGCCAATCAATATTGGTAACTGCATGATACCAACATAATTGTGGTTCTGCAGTATGGAGAAGATCCAAGGGATCCACTCATCTTTGGTAGACCCTTCTTGGCTAGCGATGATCGATTGTAAAAGGGGAACGATAGCTCTCAATGTTGGTGATCTGATGATGAGCTTTTGACATGGATAAGATGGAGAAGCAGCCTACCATCAACGATCAAACACTCTACATGGACAATCTTAGCGACCTCACAGATAAATTCTTCTACAAGACACATGCTTCAGATCCTTTGAAGAGAGCTTTGATCGATTTTGCGCAGGAAATGGAGCATCTGTATAACACTGTTGTTGGGTATGTGAAGATATTGGATGCTTGTGAACATGTGATGCAGCTGGTGGCGCAGGAAGAGCGTGTTGGTACCTCTAAGAAGGGTGCGAAACTGAGTTACTGGAGCGAGGAAAAGGCTCAAAACTCGAGCTTAAACAGCTCCCAGAAGGGCTAAGGTATGTGTTTCTTATAACGAATTTCACATATCCTGTCATTATTAATGCTTCCTTTAACAACACAGAGACCACCTTACTGTTGAGCAAGCTGCGCAAGTATCGCAAATCTCTTGGCTATTCTCTTGATGAAATTTCAGGTATCTCTCCAGACTTGTGCATGCATAGGATCCATCTTGAGGATGAGACAGAGTCATCAGTTGAGCATCAGAGGAATTTGAATCCGAATCTGAAGAAGGTTGTGAAGAAGGAGATTCTGAAACTCCTGGACGCTGGGATTATCTTTCCTATCTCTGACAGTGATTGGGTCAGTTCAGTGCATTTGGTGCCTAAGAAAGGAGGTTCACAGTGGTCAAGAACGAGAAGTATGAGCTGATTCCTACACAGACTATGACTGGACACATGATGTGTATTGACTACATGAAGTTGAATGTTGCGACACTGAAAGAACACTTCCCGTTGTAATTCATTGGTCATATGCTTGAGAGATTAGCTAATCACCCATATTACTGCTTCCTAGATGGATACTCGAGTTTCTTTCAGATTTCCATCCATCCCGATGATCAGGAGAATACCACATTTACATATCTCTATGGTACGTTTGCATATCGCATAATGCCATTTGGACTTTGTAATGCTCATGCTACATTCCAAAGATATATAATGTCCATCTTCACATACATGATTGAGGATTATATGGAGGTGTTCATGGATGACGTTTTAGTCTATGGACCATCTTACCATGAGTGTTTGAATAACCTATGTAAGATTCTTGCCAGATATGAAGAGAAGCACTTGGTTTTGAATTGGGAGAAATGTCACTTTATGGTAAGAGATGACATTGTTCTTGGGCACAAAGTTTCAGGGGCATGGATTGAGGTTGATCGCATGAAGATCGAGGTCATTACTAGTCTTCAGGCGCCAGACTCTGTGAAATATGTGAGGAGTTTTCTGGGACATGATTTTTTCTACAGAAGGTTCAGAAAGGATTTCAGTAATATTGTTAAACCATTGACTGCTTTGCTGTGTAAGGATGTGAAATTTGAGTTCACTGCAGAGCGCCAAGCTGCATTTAAAAAGATCAAGCAAGCGTTAGTGAGTGATCCTATTGTGCAACCACCAGAATGGGATTTGCCTTTCAAGGTGATGTGTGATGCCAATGATTATGCAGTTGGAGCTGTTCTGGGACAGAAGAGGGATAAGAAACTTCATGTCATCTATTACGCCAACAGAACACTAGATGTTGCGCATAAGAATTATGCAACTACAGAGAATGAACTATTAGTTGTAGTCTTCACATTTGGGAAGTTTCACCCATTTGGTTGGATCTAAGGTGATAATACATACATACCACTTAGCTCTGAAGTACTTGATGGAGAAGAAGGATGTGAAACCAAGGCTATTGAGATGAATTCTTCTTCTCCAGAAGTTTGACATTGTGGTGGGAGACAGAAGGGAGTTGAGAATGGTGTTGCTGATCACCTTTCCAGAATTAGGGTCGAAGAAGACGTTCCAATTGATGATTTGTTCTCAGAGGAGAATGTCTACATGATTGCGACAATGCTAGACTAGGGCTTGAGCGAAAAATTGAAGAACTGTCGAGATTCAGAGCTTGTGTCTATCAACCGACATACTATCGACACACCCTTTGTGTTGGTCGATGCAAGGTTCAAAAAATGAAGTTTGGGTCGATTTAAGGAAGTTAGTGCAAAGTTACGATGCCCTTGTTGATCGATGCATCACTTGATATCGGTCGATGCATGGCGTCTGCAAACCCAAAGCCTTTAACGGTTTAGATTGGTCACTACAACTTGGAAATATACGTCGTGAGTACTCCTCATCGACCATGGTACGCAGAAATTTCAAATTATCTTGCTGCAGAGACTGAGCCAGATAATTTCAAGGGCTATGCAAAGAAGAAATTTCTTGAGAGAGTTGAGGAGGTTCTATTGGGACGGGCCATACTTGTACAAGCACTGCTCAAATGGAATATACAGGAGATGAATTGCTGAGTCTGAAGTTCTGAATGTATTGTTTCACTGTCATGGATCAGATTATGATGGATACTTTGCGACCTTCAAGACATGGTCTAAGGTTCTTCAAGCAGGTTTCTGGTGGTCTACCATGTTTAGAGATGCTCAGTTGTTGGTGTCTCAGTACGACGCTTGTCAGATAAGAGGGAAAATCAGCAAGAAGCATAAGATGCCACATAAATGTATTCTGGAAGTTTAGATTTTTGACTATTGGGGCATTGATTTCATGGGTGATTTCCCTTCATCTTATGGGAATAAGTAAATCTTGGTTATGTGGACTATGTGTCTAAATAGGTTGAAGCAGTAGCTAGTCCAACCAATGATGATCCAGTGGTTCTTAAGCTGTTTAAGACCATCATTTTTCCTCGATTTGGAGTGTCTTGGATTGTGATAAGTCATGGAGGATATCACTTTATCAATAAGGTCTTTGATAAACTACAGAAGAAGCATGGTGTTAATCATAGTGTGGCAACTCCTTATCATCCTCAGACAAGTGCGCAGGTCGAAGTCTCCAACATGCAGATTAATGAGATCCTGAAGAAGATAGTTGGAAAGACAAGGAAGGATTTGTCTGCGAAGCTAGATGATGCGATATGGGCATACATGACTGCATTTAAGACGCCACTCGAGACTACACATTTTCATCTTCTCTATGGGAAAGCCTTCCACCTTCCAATCGAGCTCAAACATAAGGCAGCATGGGCTGTGAAGCAGATGAATTTTGACTTGAGGTCTGCTGCAGAGAGGCGATTGATACAACTGAACGAGCTATGAGATTAGGCATCACGCCTATGAAAATTCGAAGTTGTACAATGAGAGGACTAAATCATACCATGACAAGAAGATAGACTCTAGACACTTTAAGCCGAATGACCATGTAATTTTGTATAACTATCGATTGTAATTATTTCCAGGGAAATTGCGCTCTCGATGGTCAGGTCCTTTCACAATCAAGAAGGTGCGACCGTATGGTGATGTGGTCTTGATAAGCTCTGAAGGCAAGGAGTTCACTGTCAATGGACAAAGGTGAAGCATTATTGGGCTAAGTCTGAGATTCCAGGAGGTCACATTGTATGTCTGGTCGATGCACACACTGTTTGATCGCATTACAATCAAACTAATTACGTTAAACGAGCGCTTGGTAGGAGGCAAGCCACTGGTGAGTCTGTAAATATGCATCTTTGATTTTTGTTTTGGTTTTACTTTGGTTTTTGGTTTTTGGTTTTCGGTTTGTGTTCATCCGTGTACAGATTCGGAGGAGTCGAGCATAGCATCCTGCTTCGATCGATGTGGTCCTATACATCGGTCGACGCAAGGGTTAGATAGGGAACGACGAGATGGAGAAAAGACGAAGGGATATCGACCTAAGAACGATGCAAACATGACGTTGTAGTTGTGCAATACCTGCATCGATTGATGCAACCCATGCATTGGTAGACGCATGTCCTCGTTAGGTAAGTCCTTTAAATATTTTTCCCTTCTTCTTCCTTCTCATTTTTCTTTGTCACCAAATTCCGAATTCCCCAAATTGCCACTTTCTTGTTTCTTAACCGATTTTGGTGATTCAAAATCCTAAATCACTTGGATTTTTGCCATCATTCTATTTATATCAACTATTCATTCTATCTCCAAGGTATGTGCTATGAATCTCCACTTTTCGATTTTGATCCTAAGGTATAAAAACTCGAAATTCACCATGTTCTTGATGATTTATTGCTGGAATCATTCCTTTTTAGGGTTTGTGATAGTGATTTCGTGTTTTCTTTGTGGTCCCATGAGCAAATTCACAAATTTTTCGAAGATCCCCGAACTGACGACCAAACCTTGCGATTTTGCTGGAATTAGGACAAAATTGAGATGGATTATTGATGAGTTTTGTGCTGTTGATTGTTTCTTATGATGATTAGCATGATTTGGTACCATTTATTGATCTTTGCGCTTTGGATTGATTTGCAAGAATGCTTGTTCTTGTGTCTTTGATCGCAGATGGCTCCTACAACTAAGAGATCGAAGAAGCAAACATGAGAGGCGTCGAGCTCTAACTCGCCTCCAGCACCTCCTCCAGACTTTGTTTCAAAAGATTCCTCACCTCCTGCTCAGCCCGTTATCCCTGTTGTAAACATTAAGCCGTATTTTCCTAAGAATGAGAAGAATAAGATCAAAATGCATTACAACTGGGCGGACGATCCTAAGACTGAGACAGAAAAGCGAGTGTGCACACACATACCAATTTCTGAGGACTGGGACAAGTATAACACACTATTCTACAATGTGTGGCAGGAGGTGGTGATCAAGCCCACACAGCTGGTTGATTTTCAGACGGTTCAGAGACACTACAAGAAAACAACGTTTTTGCGACTGGACTTTGCGACTATACTTGTAGTCGTAACATTTGGCCACTATTAGGGGACAATATTGCTACTATTTTGCGACAACGGATATATGAACGTGTATTAGTCTGCTTATATACGACCAAAAATTATTGTCGCCAATTTATTCGTCGATTTACGACTGATTAACGACCATTGTCGAGACCGGAAACAATAGTCGGATGCTAGTCGGTGATATGGCGACTATTTTTGCGTTTGATGTTAAGAGTCGTAGAACAATCGCGAATTGGCCCAGTACATGGACGACTAATTCGCTACTTCAAGTATAGTAGTAACCAAGTCGTTTATTTATCGCTATTGATACGACTAATATTCAGCTCATTATTCGTGCCGCAAAGTATTCGGGGTATGGGTCGTATCATATAGTATTTTTTGATTTAGTAATAATAATATGAGATAGTTTAGTCTTCTGGAGTCCATGAATACGATGTCTTATTGAATGAAAACTTTAAATGTGCAAAATACTTTTATTGTCGTATCACAAATGAAATATATACTTTGATATTTGAATTTAACAATAACCAAATTGATCAGGGTTAGATTCTATATGCTATTTAAATAATGTAATAATAAGCGGTTATGATATATAGTGGACAGAAAAGTTGTAAACATTAACGACAAATGTGTTTTTAAAAGAAACATAAAGACGATCAACAAATCATCTAACCCAATAAATAAAAAAGTTTAATAACGTCTTCTAAAACAAGTACATAATTTAGAAGATATTGAACCAGGACATAATTTCTTCAAGATATTAGTTAGGTACTGGATTTGGAAAGTTACAAAATAGAAAACAATGTATGAATTTCGGGAAACATATAAAACATATTACATAATGAGTTGCATTAGGTTTATGACCAAAACCTGTTGAGAAATCCATTAAAGTCCGGATTGTTGGTTTGATCGTACATAATCGTTGACATCCCTTCTTCTCCTTTGAGCCAAGTTAGACATAATTAAATAAATTTTATACGTACACCATTAACATTTTAAACAATATAGAAATCAAAAGTATCATCAATCCTAAACCCAGACATGTAATAGACCATGAGATCATTCTAAAAAAAAATTAAATTGAATTTCTAATCATGCCCATTTCGTGCTTTCTGTAGAAGCACCGGAGAATCAAAAAGAGATGTCTATCAGCATCCTTCCAAAACATTTTTATTAGTTCCTTAGCATCTTCTCCGATAAATAAACACCGAAGACTTCGGAGGCTAGAAAAAAATGTATTTTCAATTTCTATTATCAGAGACAAACAACAAAACATATGTGAGGAAGATTATAGGCATTTGTTTAACTAACTTTAAGTCGCGAATTGTAAACTGCAGCTTTGGTCGGTTTGTCCAATGAGGTTGAAGGTTTCCAACACGTCTAACAACACCAAAGACTTCTATAATAGAAAAATAAAATCATTTAAAAAACTATACCTTAATCTATTTAGTTAAAAATATAATGTTTACCACACATGCAAATAACATGATTAATATAATCCGATAAAGGAAGCAAATGTATAGACTAAAAGTTACCTATAGGGTATTCATCACAGACTCTCCCATCTAATATATCTGGAAACGATTCAAATTGCATAAAATGACATTCCAGAATATTATCATAAGTGAGGCAAAAAGATGTGTTTAACCCGAATATAAGCTTGAAATCCTGAGGGGTCAACGACATATATTTCGGTGCTTGTATAACTCGAGCATTCGCAAGTTTAAAGCAACGACCCTCACACCATGTAGAGTAACATAATTTCTCAATAAAAGAGGCAGGAACAGTTGCCTCTATTTTCATACCCTAAATCAATAAACGAACACCTTAATAAAACATGCAATAACCCAATAAATAAAACATATTATAGAGTAAAAGAGAGATTGCCTCCTCATCGACCAAAATTATTTGGATTTTTGGTTCTCCAATAGATGAAACACACATCCAAACACGCAAAAGAAGAACTTTTAGGTCATAAAAGCAAGGAATGAAGTTGTTGATTTGAGAATTTTTTCTGAAAGTCTATGGAGCCATGTTTGAGAATCAGAGAATTTTTCGCAGAAATTAGCTTGAAAAGAAGTTTATTTTTATCTCAGTAAACGGTAAGAAAATGAAGCGCCTAGGATTTTAAAATTAAATAGTTTCCAAAATTGGTGAGTAAAAGGTGTGAAGCACTAAAAGAAAACCTTTGAATTAATAATAGTAAAAGGTGTAAAAATTAGAACTCACAACCCTTGGTTTAGAAAAACTATTTGAGCCACAACCGCTAAAGATATTTTTTTCTCTTATTCCAAATAAATTTTGTTTCGAATCACACTTATCCATGTCAATAATGACGATTCAAAACTTCCTATTCTCGATAAACTTCCTAATCATGTACACTGGGTTGTCTTTTTTTTTTTTATGGTGTAGCCCCGAGCCCTTGAACCATATACTGGTTTTTATTGTTTGATTTGGTGTAGCCTCAGAGACATAGAACCGTGCACTAGTTTTTGTCTTTTGTTCTCTTGCAGGGTTTTGCAGAGTTTCTTTGTTTCGGCGGGACATTTATGTTGCAGCCACCCTCCAATCTTGTTTTGAACGTTTCATAGGGTAGACATGTTCAAATCTATCGAAGACTCAAAAGAATCCCCGGCAACGGCGCCAAAAACTTGATAGGATCAGGTTTTAATCCTATTTAACTGCAAGTGCACATATATGCAGATGTAGTACTTAGGTATCGAATCCACAGAGACTCCGGTCAACGATAGATATTAGAACAGTCGAGATTAAACTAAGATGAAAGCAATGTGATGTAACTAAAAAGCAAGCAAGAAAGTAAATCAACTAGCAGGATTGGTTGTGAAAACAGCTAACTTAAAGCGCTAAGTCTAGGGCGTTCTCAGGAAATCAGACAAACAGATAAATCATTCAGTCAGGATCTAATTAAGCACAGTTCTAGAACTCAAAACACGGATATAGAATTAACCAACTGTCGTTGCGAGAATTCTCTAAGTCTAAGTGCAGCAATCCAAATTCCTTTGCAATTACTAACAGATTAAACCAGCATTAATTCCAAGTTTAATATGTTCACAATTAAACTAAACCAAATTCCTTTGCGAGGAATTTAATTGCTCAACCTAAATAATTCATATTCTAAACCACACTGTCGTGTCGTATTTAGCAACCTAAGATCTAGTTTCTAAGTGATCAGATTAGAACTAGCATTAAACACAATTTAGATCGAAGAACAGATAAGTTATGAATCCTTAACTGAATTAATTAAATCTAGCAAGTAATGAAATCCTATGTGAGAAACCCTAAACCTAACTATGAATCTACTCAGACATAGATAATGAAAACATAATCATATGATGAATAAATTGCATATAAGATATAAAAGAAGTAAAGGGGTTCGAAATCTTCTCCAAAAAACAAGATAAAGTACAAGTTCAGATTAGCCCCAAAATATCTCTAAAACTCTCAGCTCAAAGTATGAATGCTTTTTGAAAATAAAAGTCTAAAACCTAATTATAATAGCCTAATCAAGTCTTGGGGCTTTTGTGTAAATATCTGAAACTTCTGGGCAATTCTGCAATATCTCATAACTTCATAACTCTCGCGAGTCTGGCCCATTCGCGCTATGCAACGATCGATGCAGGTGTGGAACGATCGAAGCAATCCTCTGTTCACGACAGTGAACTCTATCTCTTGGGTCAGATCTCCAAAAAGCTCCAATTAGCTCCATAATCTCCACTTCTGCTCCAAACGTGCGTGTACCTAATAAAACCTGCAAAAGACTCTAAAGAAACACTAATAGACTCTAAAACACACTTATAGCATGGTCTAAAACTAGTAAAAACCATGATATATCAACTCCCCCACACTTAGCCTTTGCTTGTCCTCAAGCAAAACAAAGAACTAGACATGGTGAAGAGGTTTGAAAACTTTCAGAAACTCTTTTCATCTTAGAAGCAACAACACTCAGATTCCCCATAGTAATCCACATGAAAGATTTCACCTGCAAGCATCAAGACCAACATATACTTCCCCCACACTTAGCAATTGTCCTAAGTAAACTCCACAATCACATTCACGCATTCAAATTCACCCTACTGACTTCTGCAAGTATTTAAGTGCGGTCTCACCTAAGGAGTATCGATCTAAGGGCACATGGATTCTTACCTTGTCAGCTATAGACCACCATACTATCTTTCTCTGGTCCCTTTCTTCTCTTTTCCCTTCCTTAACAACTGATTTTTCCCCACTGGGTATCATTTTTTTTATCAGTGTTCTTCCCGTTTTGGGGTGTACTTTGGACACATTACATGGATCGCACAGGAGGTAATAGTGGTAGCTACCACTCCTGTGACCACTTCGGAGCTACTAGCTCATCCTCAGTTTATTATTCTTTTTTTTTACTTTATGGAAGGGGAGAAGGGAACCAAATAGGACAGGTTTACAAGCTGTGTCAGAACTAACAAAGGAATCCGACTCAAGGTATTCCATGCCCTTAGGTGAGAAAATTAAGTCAGTATTAAGGTGAAGTCAGTAAAAGGATCCTCTGATACCTGAAGCGATGTGGGTGTCCTCAGTAGGCTGATCCGTGTTGGAGTTTTCTAATAGCCAGAGAATAATCTGCAACTTCATCCCAATGGTTACTTAAGTTCCTGCAAGTGCTGTTAATATTCTAAAAAAATCATCGTTTCTTACTTAAACTGTTTTGACTCGATAAAACAAATTTTGAAAACAGACTGACTCTAAGAAAACAGAAAGATAAAGTCAGTAGCACCTCCCCCACACTTAAGACACACTGTCCCCAGTAGTGTCAAGCGAAGGATTGGTAAAAAGAAAGAAAAATAGTTAATGGATGTGTTGAGTTCTGTCTGATTTTTACCTCTGTCGCACCTGCATCGACCGTTGCACTAAGTGCGTCGATCGTTGCTGGGCGATTTTCGTTGTGGATCAATCGTTGCTCAGGACAGCAACGATCGCTGCAATGCGATTTCTTTCGTGTTGTGACGATTGACACAATTGTGTGTCGATCGACGCACTGCGATTTCTCCGAGACCTGCAGAAAAATCTCACCAAAAACAGAAACAAAACGAAAACAGTGGGTTGCCTCCCACTCAGCGCTCTTTTAACGTCAATAGCTTGACGTTTCAGCTGATCTAGGTAGAGGGTGCATCATCAAGAGGTAGAATCTGACCTTCTGGAATCTCGGCCTTAGCCCAATAATGTTTCACCCTCTGTCCATTCACAGTGAATTCATTACCTTCCTTGCTGGTTAGAACGACAACTCCATATGGACGTACCTCTTTGATCGTGAAAGGACCAGACCACCTTGATTTCAGCTTACCTGGAAACAAATGCAAACGAGAGTTATACAAAAGTACCTGATCATTAGGCTCAAACTATCTAGAGACAATCTTCTTGTCATGATAAGCCTTAGTCCTCTCCTTGTACATCTTTAAGTTCTCATAGGCAAAGTGTCTAATCTCATCTAACTCATTAAGCTGCACCAATCTCCTTTCTGCAGCAGATTTAAGATCAAAGTTCATCTGCTTTACAGCCCATGCTGCTTTGTGCTCAAGTTCTACTGGCAGATGACATGCTTTTCCATACAGCAGATGAAATGGAGTGGTCCCAAGTGGTGTCTTGAATGCTGTCCTGTAAGCCCATACTGCATCATCTAGCTTTGCTGCCCAATCATTCCTTGTCTTCCCAACTGTCTTCTCTAGGATTTCCTTAATCTGTCTGTTAGAAACCTCGACTTGTCCACTAGTCTGAGGGTGATAAGGAGTAGCAACTCGGTGATGAACTCCATGCTTCTTTAACAGCTTCTCGAAGACCTTATTAATAAAATGAGATCCTCCATCACTAATCACTATCCGAGGTACTCCAAATCTAGGGAAAATGATGGTCTTAAACAACTTAATGACCACCGAAGAATCATTGGTTGGACTAGCTATTGCTTCCACCCATTTAGACACATAGTCCACAGCAACCAAGATGAACTTATTCCCATAGGATGAGGGAAAAGGACCCATGAAATCTATGCCCCAACAATCGAAAACCTTAACTTCCAGAATGAAATTCTGAGGCATCTCATGCTTCTTGCTGATTTTCCCTCTCCTCTGACAGGCATCACACTGAGAAACAAAAGAATGAGCGTCTTTAAACATCGTAGGCCACCAGAAACCTGCTTGCATAACCTTAGACACAGTCTTGAAAGTAGCAAAATGTCCAGCATAATCTGATCCATGACAGTGGAATAAGATTTCCGGAACCTCTGATTCAGCAACGCATCTCCTGTAAAGACCGTCCGAACAGTGCTTGTAGAGATAAGGCTCATCCCAGTAGTATCGTCTGAGCTCCCTGAAGAACTTCTTCTTTGCATATCCTTTCAAGTCATCTGGTTCAGTCTCCGCTGCCAGATAATTGGCTATATCTGCATACCAAGGTCGATCGGTAGTTGCGACAGCAGCAACTTCGAAGTAAAAATTCCCAATTTGAAACTTGAAGGATTCTGGGTTCGTATCAGGTCTGCATCGACCGTCGCACAGGTCTGAGTCGATCGTTGCTTCCCCGATAATTGCATCGATCGTTGCCAATGTGGTATCGATCGACGCAAGGCGGTTATCCCAACAGTTCTGCAGATTTCTGTCCAAATCCGTATGAAACACTGCCCCGATCATATTGACGTTTTCCTCAGGCAAGAAATCATTAATGGGGACGTCTTCTTCCTCAGATACTTCAGAGCTGAATGGTCAGTGTGTACAATCACCTTAGAACCAACAAGGTGGGGGCAAAACTTCTCAAATGCAAAGACAACAACCAACAACTCCTTCTCTGTAGTGGCGTAGTTTCTTTGCGCATCATCTAGTGTTCTGCTTGCATAGTAAATGGCATGAAGCTTTCTATCCTTTTTCTGCCCCAGAACAGCTCATACAGCAAAATCGCTTGCGTCGCACATCACCTCAAAAGGCAGATCCCAATCTGGTGGCTGTACTATAGGAGCGCTCACTAATGCTTGCTTAATCTGTTCAAATGCAGCTTGACATTCTGCAAAGAACTCAAATTTGACATCCTTACACAACAAAGCAGTCAGTGGTCTAGCAATCTTACTGAAATCCTTGATGAACCTCCTATAGAATCCATCATGTCCAAGAAAACTTCTCACAGATTTCACAGAATCAGGTGCCTGAAGGCTGGTCATAACCTCAATCTTAGCGCGGTCTACTTCGATCCCTGCTTCAGACACTCTATGTCCAAGAACAATACCATCTCTGACCATGAAATGACACTTTTCCCAGTTAAGGACCAAGTGCTTTTCCTCACATCTAGTTAGCACTTTGCACAAATTATCCAAGCACTCATTATAAGAGGATCCATAAACTGAGAAATCGTCCATAAATACCTCCATAAACTCCTCAATCATGTCAGTGAAGATGGACATCATGCATCTTTGGAATGTGGCTGGTGCATTACAAAGTCCAAAAGGCATCCTGCGGTATGCAAATGTGCCATAGGGACAAGTGAAAGTAGTGTTTCCTGATCTTCTGGATGGATGGGAATCTGAAAGAAACCAGAGTACCCATCGAGGAAACAGTAATAAGGATGATTAGCTAACCTCTCCAGCATCTGATCAATAAAAGTCAAGGGAAAGTGATCCTTCCTGGTCGCAGCATTCAGCTTCCTGTAGTCTATGCACATGCGATGTCCAGTCACAGTCCTTGTGGGAATCAACTCATTCTTCTCATTCTTAACTACCGTAACTCCACCTTTCTTAGGCACAACATGAACTGGACTGACCCAGTCACTGTCAGATATCGAAAAAATGATCCCAGCATCCAGTAGCTTCATGATCTCTTTCTTTACCACTTCCTTAAGGTTAGGATTCAGCCTCCTCTGATGCTCTACTGATGTCTTAGACTCATCCTCAAGATGTATCCTATGCATGCACAGCTCCGGAGAGATACCTGAAATGTCATCAAGAGAATAACCAAGAGCTTTGCGATGCTTGCGCAGCTTGCTTAGCTGTAAAGTGAGCTCTGCGTTGTTCAAACTAGCATTAACAATCACTGGATATGTAGAATTAGGTCCAAGAAATGCGTACCTTAGCCCGGATGGAAGTTGTTTCAGCTCAATTTTCAGAGCTTTTTCTTCTGCCCAGTCTTTGTCGACCTTCAACGATCGATGCCCAGATGGTGTCGATCGTTGCATCGTCGCGTCAGACACTCCGATTTGCATCACCTGCTCAGCAGAATCCATTAGCCTCGCGTAACATATTGTGGGCTCGTCTTGCAGATACTCCAGTTCCATTATAGAGCTCAGTAAAGCCCTTTCCAGTGGATCTTCAACACGAGTTCTATGAAAGTAATCTGCAGCCAAATCACTGAGAGTATCCACATAAAATGTCTGTCCGTTGATGGTTGGCCTCTTCACCAGCTTGTCCATATCAAAGCTCATCTTCAGATCTCCTACATTCAGAATTATTTTACCTCCCTGGCAGTCAATCATCGCACCCGCAGTGGCCAAGAAAGGTCTACCCAAAATCAGTGGATCCTTTGGTTCTTCTCCATATTGCAGAACCACAAAGTCAGTAGGAATCACACATTGGCCAATCATTATAGGCACATCTTCCAATAATCCTTCGAGAATTCTGATTGTTCTATCTGCTAAAACCAGTGAGATCCTAGTGGGTATGAAATCAGTCATCCCGAGTCTCTTAGCAACTGATAAAGGCATAAGATTCACACTGGAACCTAGATCACATAGAGACCTTTCAAATCTTTCCCTGTAGATAGCACAATCCAACACAAAGCTTCCTGGATCTTTCAACTTCTCATGAATTCTGCCCTGAATCACTGCACTACACACCTATGTGATCATCATTACAGTCTCTTATTCAGACACTTTACCAACAAACAGATCCTTAAGACATCTCTTCATCACAGGAGTAGTTTCCATAGAATCAATCAAAGGCACTTCAACCTTCACCTTTTTAATGATTTCCTTGCATTTGTTATACTGTTTTTCGTTCTTAGCCTTCCTGGGATTCTTAGGAAAATGTACTTTGGGTTTGTAGACCCTTTCATTCGTCTGTTTCGGTTTTTCTGCGTCAGAAACCTTTGCAGTCGCTTTGCGTCGATCGTTGCTAGGGTTGCGTCGATCGTTGCTGGGCGACTGTGTTTCAACTCCAGTGTCGAGCTCTGGTTTGTCATCCTTGTTTTCGCTTTGCATCGACCGTTGCTGAGGTGTGTCGATCGATGCATTGCGAAGCTCGCGGATCTCCTCTTCCAATTCCTCAATTTCCACGATTTCTTCGACACTCAACTGCTTTTTCTGGGCAGGAAACAGCTTCTTACCACCCCTCAATGTCACTGCATTACACTGATACTTAGGATTAGCATCAGTTCGTCCCGGAAGATATCCATCTTCCCTTTTAACATGTCCAGCAGTCTGTGCAACCCGAGCATCAAGCTCTTTCACATGCGTGCTCAAGGATTGAAACTTCACATTCAGATCATCATACATATGCTCAAGCTTCTTGTCGTAGTTCTCAGCATTCTTATTTTGACTCTTCTGCAGCTGTTCCATCATTGCTTCCATCTTGCTCTCATGAGGACTAGCAGCACCCTTCTGATAGGAATTACCTTGCTGAAAAGGCCTATGATATCCAACACTATTCTGTCCTCCATTGAAGAACATATTTCCTCTCTGATATCCATACCTATTACCTTGAAAACCAGATCCTCCAACGTAGTTCACATCCTCTTCCTGGTTCTCTTCCTCAGCTCCAAATACCTCAACATCCTGAGCAAAATGGACAGCTTTCTTCCCAGCTAGAAGATTGCAAACAGTGTCCAGCTTAGATCTAATATCAGCAATCTCCAAATTCTCTACCTTTCCACCGGACTTCTTCCTTCTCTCATCAGTAGTCTTGCAGCTATTGCTGCTCACTAGGTCCTCTATCAGCTGCTTAGCTTGCGCAGGAGTCCTAGTGTTGAAATTTGCATTGCTGGAATTATCCAGCGCAGTCTGATAAGGAAGATCTATGCCTCTGAAGAAGATACCAAGAAATGTTACCTCAGTAAATCCATGATGTGGGCAGTCACGCTGGTACTTCTTGAATCGCATCCAGGCAGCTTTAAGAGGCTCTACAGGATCTTGGGAGAAAGTAAGAATGTCCTGTCTAGACTGATCGGAGCGCGCATCATCATAGAAGTGTCTCAAGAACTCACTCTTCAGAGTATCCCAAGTAGTAAAATTCCCAGTTGGAAGTTGTTTTAACCAGGCAGCAGCATCTCCAGCGAGAGAGTAGGGGAAGAGTTTGAGAAACAGATAATCCTGGCACACTCCATCATATTTAATTCCAGTGATTATGTCCTCAAACTGATCAATATGATCCATAGGCTGCTCCGATGTGTGACCATGGAAAGCATTCTGCCTCATCAGAGAGTAGTATATGGTCTTGATCTTAAAATCATTCCTCTCAAAACCAGGGGGTACAAGAGCTGACCGGTTAGCATGAAACTCATCCGGACGATTGTAGTCAGCTAAAGTCCTCTCATGAATAACCATCTGTCTACCTTGGGCCTGTCCTTGGCCTTGTTCCTGTTCTTGATCCACAGGTTCATGGATTACATTCCCTTCAGCATCAATCCTATGCCCAGCAGCATTGGACGGATTGTTATCTCGGTCCCTCAGGGTACCTTGAGCATCAGGCATCAGAATCAGACGACCACGTACCATCCTTGCTCTTCTATCTCTTCTGTTAGTCCTCTCTAGTCGTGCAAGTTCTTCATGTCAGAGATTGACGAGATTCAAGTTCTGATTACTTCTGGTTTCACGCGTCTGCATAAACCATCTGTAATCGCAGTGCAACGATCGATGCAAGAGATGCAACGATGAACTCAACTCAGAATCGCCTGGTAACGATCGACACAGAGTATGCAACGATCGATGCTAGGCGAATGTCGTACCTGCGACAGAGAGAAAACAGAGAAAAAATTAGTAACTAAAACAAAATTAAAAATCCTAGTCTAAACCCTAGGTTCAAATCTATCGAAGACTCAAAAGAGTCCTCGGCAACGGCGCCAAAAACTTGATAGGGTCTGGTTTTAATCCTATTTAACTGCCAGTGCACAAATATGCAGATGTAGTACTTAAGTATCAAATCCACAGAGACTCCGGTCAACGATAGATATTAGAACAGTCGAGATTAAACTAAGATGAAAGCAATGTGATGTAACTAAAAAGCAAGCACGAAAGTAAATCAAATAGCAGGATTGGTTGTGAAAACAATTAACTTAAAGCGCTAAGTCTAGAGCGTTTTCAGAAAATCAGACAAGCAGATAAATCATTCAGTCAGGATCTAATTAAGCACAGTTCTAGAACTCAAAACACGGATATAAAATTAACCAACTGTCGTTGCGAGAATTCTCTAAGTCTAAGTGCAGCAATCCAAATTCCTTTGCAATTACTAACAGATTAAACCAGCATTAATTCCAAGTTCGATATGTTCACAATTAAACTAAACCAAATTCCTTTGCGAGTAATTTAATTTCTCAACCTAAATAGTTCAGATTCTAAACCACATTGTCGTGTCGTATTTAGCAACCTAAGATCTAGATTCTAAGTGACCAGGTTAGAACTAGCATTAAACACAATTTAGATCGAAGAACAGATAAGTTATGAATCTTTAACTGAATTAATTAAATCTAGCAAGTCATGAAATCCTATGTGAGAAACCCTAAACCTAACTATGAATCTACTCAGACATAGATAATGAAAACATAATCATATGATGAATAAATTGCATATAAGATATAAAAGAAGTAAAGGGGTTCAAAATCTTCTCCAAAAAACAAGATGAAGTACATATTCAGATTAGCTCCAAAATCTCTCTAAAACTCTCAGATCAAAGTATGAATGCTTTTTGAAAATAAAAGTCTAAAACCTAATTATAATAGCTTAATCACGTCTTGGGGCTTCTGTGTAAATATCTGAAACTTCTGGGCAATTCTGCAATATCTCATAACTTCATAACTCTCGCGAGTCTGGCCCATTCGCGCTATGCAACGATCGATGCAGGTGTGCAACGATCGAAGCAATCCTCTGTTCATGACAGTGAACTCTATCTCTCGGGTCAGATCTCCAAAAAGCTCCAGTTAGCTCCATAATCTCCACTTCTGCTCCAAACGTGCGTGTACCTAATAAAACCTGCAAAAGACTCTAAAGAAACACTAATAGACTCTAAAACACACTTATATCATGGTCTAAACCTAGTAAAAACCATGATATATCACTTATTGCTTACACATTAAATGAGAGACAAGAAGAATATTCAATGTTCCTCTCAACCGATATTATTAAATTTCCTTAACATGATAAGTTCGTATATACTGGTATATCATGGTTTTTTACCGGTTTTAGACCATGATATAAGTATGTTTCAGAGTCTTTTGGTGTTTCTTTTAGAGTCATTTACAGGTGTTATTAGGTACATGTACGTTTGGATCGGAATTGGAGATTATGGAGTTTTTGGAGCATTTTGGTTATTTGATCCGAGAGATAGAGTTCACTGTCCAAAACAGAGGAATGTGTCGATCGACACACATTGGCATCGATCGATGCATATCGTGACCAGACAATCTCGGCGAGTTTAATGAAGAATGCAGAAATTGCAGTTTTGCCCAGAAGTTCCTGATATTTACAAAGAAGCCCCAAGACGTGATTAGGCTAATATAATTAGGTTTTTGAGTTTTGTTTTAGATACGCTTTCATACTTTGAGCTGAGAGTTTCTGAGAGATTTTGGGGCTGATCTGAACCTGTATTGCTTCCTGCTTTTGGAGAAGATTTCGAACCCCTTTGTTTTCTATACTCTCTTTTATGCAATTTATTTATTCATTGATTATGTTTTCATCATCTATGTCTGAGTAGATTCATAGTTAGGTTTAGGGATTCTCACTAGGGATTTCATGACTTGCTAGATTTATTTAATTTAGTTAAGGATTCATATCATAATTGTTCTTCGATCTAAATTGTGCTTAATACTAGTTTCTGACTTGATCACTTAGAATCTAGACCTTAGGTTGTTAAATTGACACGAAAGTGTGGTTTAGAATCTGAACTATTTAGGTTGAGCAATTGAATTACTCGCAAAGAAATTTGGTTTAATTGAATTGTGAACATATCGAACTTAATCTTAAAGCTAGTTTAATTTGTTAGGAATTACAAAGAAATTTGGATTTCTGCAATTAGGCTTAGAGAATTCTCACAACGAAAGTTGGTTAATTCTATATCCGTGTTTGAGTTCTAGAACCGTACTTAATTTGATCCTGACTGAATATCTGATCTGCTTGTCTGATTTCCTGAGAACTCCCTAGACTTAGCGCTTTTAGTTAATTGCCTACAAACCAATCTTGCTACCTGAATTACTTTTCTGCTTGCTTTTAGTTTCTCATTACATTGCTTTATCCTAGTTTAACTTGACTGTTCTTAATCTATCGTTGACCTAGAGTCTCTGTGGGATTCGATACCTTTTATACTATAATTGCATTGACTGTGCACTTGCAGTAGAATATGATTAAAACCTGACCCTATCAAGTTTTTGGCGCCGTTGCCGGGGATTTATGCCTTGACTAATGTGCATTATTTTCTTGTTTGCAGATGCCTCCTCGCGGACAACCTCGCAAAACGCAGAGCTACTACAGCAGCAGCAGCTGCAGATCATCCTCATCCGCCAGTTGAGTGGGTTCCTCGAAACTCGCCACTACCTGAGGCTTATCAGAGAGATCGGGAAGCCATACAATTGCCTTGGCCTAAGGCAGATAAGGAGCTGATCCCAACAGACAAGGTATGGGATATGGAGATTAGCGAGCTGCTTAAGACTGACACATTCACTGAGAGGCCACTACATGAGCACTGGGATGAGTACGATACACTTCTCTACAATGGATGGTGTAACATGAAGATCAAGCCGACCAAGTTTGCTGACTATTGGACTTGTAGAGGTCTAGGCATTGATGAGCAGGTGCTGGCATTGGTTAAGGGCATTGGTCTGGGGACAATGCCTATGCAGCACTATGTGTTGTATCCTGATCTGGTCAGACAGTTGCTGGCCACCTGCAGAGTTATTTATCATGATCCAGAGAGCAGGAGAGCTTCAGGGGGTATCTTTACCTTCATGAGCCTATGAGTCAGGTATCAGATTCCCCTTCTTGATATCTGTCGTATCTATGGATTCAGCGCTGAGCCTACACGTACCGGTATGGCTCTTGAGTGGGATGTGCCGGAAGCTCAGTATTTCTGGGACTGTATTGGTAATGGTCGGTATTGCTCGAGGACGACGAAGCAGATTCAGGTTAGGCATCCTGTTCTCAGATATCTGTTACGCATCTTGGGATATACTCTGTTGTGCAAAGCTGAAGCAAACAAGATGCGTAAGAATGAGCTGGAGATGCTTTTCATTGGGTTGAGGGAGCAGTTTGCTGACATTGATTTGAGAGATCCTACCAGAGGACTCAACTTAGGAGCTGTGTTTGCTCATCATTTGTGCTCTCTGTAGAAGAAGGCATACGATGGGAAGGGCACTGAGTCAGTAGGGAGTCTGCTTACTCCCATCTTTCGACATTGCAGGATCCCTTTAGAGGGTACAGAGTGTGATGACAGTAAGGAGTTCCTGGATTTTACCCACCTGCAGAGTGCTACATGGCTGAAGGAGAGCCGTATATGGGTCTATTATGACACTAACGCTAGGAAGCGTGGTGTAGATCTTCCTGCTGCTGATCTAACCAAGATCGATACATTGGATACTTTGCGTTTCCTGCCTTTTGAGAACGCTCAGCGCAGTGTTCCTATGATGGCCCATCCTCTAGGCGAGCCTTCCACACGGGCTTCTTCTTCTTCTGCACCTGCACCCGAGCCTGCTACATCTGACATCGGTCCTTATCCAGCTCCATCTGTACCATTTAGTGAGATGTCTGAGACTGAGTGGAGAGAGCGTCAAGATGGTATACTAAAGAGCATCTGGGAGTGGATGCGTGGCTGCACCTGCAGGAGACAACCACAGATTCATCAGCCCGTTCCTTCCCGTCGACGTAGACATCGCTCTCCGACTCCTGTTCTTTCGAGTGATACTGATCGCTATGATGGCATAGATGACGAGTGAGAGTAGTGGCATTTTCAGACATCGGTTCTGTATTTTCTTTTTTCTCTTTTCCTTTTCCTTTTCCTTTTGCATTTTTATTTTGATTTTTCTTTTAGGAACCTATGTTTGGGATGATATGCTTGCCTTTGGACTATCCGTTGCTTTGATTTTACTTGTTTGCAGTGTTTTTCAGCTTGCAGGTTTGAAATTTGATAATTTCTCACAGACTAACCTGCTAACTGATCCGACAGATTCGCAATGCAACGATCGACACGGTCCTGTGTGTCGATCGTCACACCACGAAAATCGCATTGCAGCGATCGTTGCGGTCTCGAGCAACGATCGACCTATATCGCATATCGCCCTGCAACGATCGACGCATTTATGTGCATCGATCGATGCAGGTGCGACAGAGGTAAAAATCCGAGAGAACCCAGACTCATCCCATTAACATTTTTGCTTTCTTTTACCGACCCTTAGCTTGACACTACTGGGGACAGTGTGTTTTAAGTGTGGGGGAGGTGGTAGTGAATTTTATCTTTCTGTTTTCTTAAGAGTCAGTCATGTTTTTCAAAAATTTGTTTTATTGAGTCAAAACGGTTTAAGTAAGAAACAGTGAATTTTTGAGAAGTTAACAGCACTTGCAGGAACTTAAGTGACTATCGGGATGAACTCGCAGCCACATCTATGACTATTAGAAAACCCCAACACGGATCAGCCTACTGAGAACACCCACATCAGTTCAGGTATCAGAGGATCCTTTTACTGACTTCACCATTAATACTGACTAAATTTTCTCACCTAAGGGCTTGGAATACCTTGAGTCGGATTCCTCTGTTAGTTCTGACACATCTTGTAAACATGTCCAAGTATGGTTCCCTTCTCCCCTTCTCTAAGTAAAGTAAAAAAAAAAGAGAATAATAAACTGAGGATGAGCTAGTAGCTCCGAAGTGGTCGCGGGAGTGGTAGCTACCACTATTACCTCCTGTGCATCCATGGAATGTGTCCAAAGTACACCCCATAACGGGAAGAGCACTGATAAAAAAAAATGATACCCAGTGGGGAAAATCAGTTGCTAAAGAAGGGAAAAGAGAAGAAAGGAACCAGAAAAAGATAGTATGGTGGTCTAGAGCTGACAGAGTAAGAATCCATGTGCCCTTTGATCGATAATCCTTAGGTGAGACACCACTTAAATACTTAAGAAGTTAGTAGGGTGAATTTGAATGCTTGAATGTGATTGTGGAGTTTACTTGGGACAGTTGCTAAGTGTGGGGGAAGTATATGTTGGTATTGATGTCTGCAGGTGATTCTTTCAGTGGCTTACTAAGGGGAATCTGAGTGCTGTGTTGGGAATGTCTTGAAATCTATTGTACTTATTCTAAGTGAAAGTCGTATTGTCGAGATGAGACAATCATGTGACACTAGGCAGTCATAATGCTTTGCTAGAAGCCACTTATGATCAATAAGTTTAGAACTTATTGCTAGTGTTATATGTGTTGGGAATGTCCTGAAATCTACTGTACTATCTCTAGAAAGTATGATAAGTGTCGAGATCAGACATAAGTCATAAATACTGGGTGATCATGATGACTTGCTAGAGCCCGCTCATGATCTATAAGTTTATGACTTATTACCAGTATTGTATGATCCCAAAGGGTCACACACCATAGCTAACGGGAAAGTTAAAATGGAATTAATACAGTAAGATGCAAGGCATTTACTGTATTTGTACAGAGAATTGGGTCAGACAAAAGACAGTCTTTTGTCTGATTTGGGCCTTGGGCCCAAAAGCCTAATGAGCCATTAGTTTAATTACTTGGGCCCATATAAGGAAGAGGAGAGGCGCAGGAAGCCCTAATGCTTCTTGCTTCTGCGATTTTACACCTGAGCCGTCCTCTCTCTCTCTGTTGATTCCGAGCTTGGTCTAGCAGCCTGATCCATAGCTTGTAAGCGTGTGGATACCTAGGAGGAGCCGGTGATAATCAGCTCTAACTGATCTCTTCATTCCCTTGATCAATCCGCTGCAACATAAGGTAATGAATCTGATCTGTTTATGATTCAACTGAAAATCACCTAGATCCTAGATGATTATGTGCTAGGTTGTAACCTGTGAATTACACCAATGAACACACATAATCCCTCAGTGGTATCAGAGCCTAGGTCGTTAGGTTTTTGCTTTTTGGATCATACTAGGTTGTTTATTAGTTTGATGAATCGATTTTATTGAGTAAAATTGATTGAAACTTTGAAAACCTAGAAATAAGAAATCGAGATGTCATATTAATGATTATAGTCTCTCGAATCGTTAACAATCAATCGCTGTTGACTTTGTTTTATAATAAAGAAACGTTCTTATAAGGTTTGTTAATGTTCAGAATCGTTTTTGTCTTTAAGTGTTTGTCATGAAACGAACAAGAAAAGTCAAAATCGATTATTGTATTGAGTATCGTACGATTTGCTTAATGACTTAAGGTCAAAGTGATTGTTCAATGAATTAATTATCATTCGATTTGAAAAGGTCAAAAACGTTTTGTCTTCAAGTGAATGTCATGATCAATTATTGAATTATGATTACATGAATCGAATTGGAAAAGTCAAAAGCATTATTGAATTACGATCGCATGTTTGCTTAAGTGATTCTTTAATGTATGAATCGATTAATTATTTAATTAATGTATGGTTTAAGCCGTTAACCCAAATCGCGGTTTGCTGGAAATTATTTAATACAATTGGTATTATTTAATTTCTGGTTAAACCGGATTTAAATTCAAAATTGAATTTTAACCTAAACCGAAGGCTGGTCTAAGTTTGATTTTGTTGGACCAAATAATTTAGAGCTGGTCTGGTTTAGTAAATAACCAGTTGGATTTAGTAGTTAATTTGGTCTTGGACCAGAATTAATGAACCGACTCGGTTATGTCAAATTATTGGGCCAATTGGAATTCTGTGGTCTTGGGCCAAGAATTGGGCCTATAATTTGTGACCCATCCGAAAACTTTAATAAAATATTAAATTAGAAATTTCTATTTTTAGCATGTTTCTAAATTTAGAAAGTTTCTAAAATAAGTAAGTTTCCCAAAATAGTAATCTTCTATTTTTGGAAAGAAAACCCTAAATCCTCAAAACCAATATCAAGCTTGGATGTCTTGCCCAATCTTGTCAGCTACTTAACGCTTATTCAATTACAGATATGGCTTACAGTGTGAGGTGTCTGTTTTTGCGTAAGTAAAGTAGTATATAGTCACTAATTTCATTGGGAGTCCCAGACTTTAGTGATTATTTGGCTGTAAGAGATTGGTTTCCTTGACTGGGCAATCGGGAGTCCCGGGCCTTGAGACATCTGGTGTATTGGGCCTTGAGCCCAATCCACAACCGAGAGTTATATGGTTATAACTAGCTGTGTGTATGCTTACCAAGTAAAGCTAATTCCGGGTGACGGCCAGTGGCCCACTTTGGATTTAGCTGAACATGGGTCTCGGAATCATTGCATTCTTATGAGGTTAAACAAAGAAATTTTGAATGCAATGCGAGTTTTCTTATAAGTTTTTTAAGATTACTCTTTTATGAACTAAATAACTAAAACTCTATTGTCTCATAATTTCAGCTATGTCAAGCACAACAACACAAAACACTTTCTCGATCCGGTCTGCCCTTGAGAAGGACAAACTGAACGGATCAAACTTCCTGAACTGGTCCAGGAACCTGAGACTTGTGCTCAGGCAGGAGAAGAAGGCTTATGTCCTTGAAAGAGTTCTCTCTCCTAGACCTGCGAATAATGCCGCACAAGCTGTGAAGAATGCTTGGGATACGCATTCTTCAGATGCTAATGACGTGGTTTGCCTAATGTTGGCGACAATGGCTCCCGAACTGCAGATGCAGTGGGAAGGCCTGACTTGTCCCATGGAACTGATGGCAAACCTGAAAGCGTTGTTTCAGGAGCAGGCTCGTACAGAGAGATTCCAAACTGTAAAGAATCTCTTGGACTGTAAAATGGCTAAGGATGCAGCAGTGAGTCCACATGTTCTAAAAATGATGGGTTATCTCGATCATTTGACTAGACTCGACTGTCCTATAAGCCAAGAGCTTGCTTGTGATATCGTTCTGCAGTCTCTTACTCCTGCATATGACCAGTTCATCTTGAACTATAATATGCATGGGTTGATAAAGACTTTGCCTGAGCTACATGGTATGCTCAAGACTGCAGAACCTAATCTGAAGAAGGCCAAGGAGCCGTCTGTACTCATGGTGCAGAAGGGCAAGGGTTTCAAGAAATCCGCTGCAGACAAGGGAAAGGGCAAGGCAGTCGAAAAGGCCAAGCCCAAGCCCGTGTCTAAAGCTGGGCCTTCTGACATCTGCCACTTTTGCAAAGAGGCAGGGCATTATCGCAGGGACTGTAAGAAATACCAGGAAGGTCTAAAGAAGAAGAAGAAGTCCTTGGAGACTACTGCTTCAGGTATTTTTGTTATTGAAGTAAATACTACTACTTCTGATAATACCACTTGGGTATTAGATACTGGATGTGGGGCTCATATTTGTACTAATATGCAGGCGCTCAGCAACAGTAGAAGGTTGAAGCAAGGGCAAGTAGAGTTGCGGGTTGGCAATGGAGCGAAGGTTCCACCACTGGCCGTTGGCACTTACTTGTTGTCTTTACCTTCTGGATTGATTTTAGAACTTGAGAATTGTTATTTTGTACCTGCTATAAGCAGAAATATCATTTCAGTTTCATTATTGGATTTGCAAGGATTTGATTTTTCTATTAAGAATAAATTGTGTTCCTTTAATCTCAATAATATGTTCTATGGCTGTGCCCCTCTTATTAATGGGCTGTACATGTTGGATCAATCTGCTTCAGTATATAACATTAATACAAAACGGTTCAAATCTAACGAAGAAAATGAAACGTTTCTCTGGCATTGTCGTTTGGGGCACATTAGTGAGAAACGCGTCAAGAGGCTCCATTCAAATGGACTCTTGGGCTCATTTGACTTTGAGTCTTGTGAGAAATGCGAATCTTGCCTAATGGGCAAAATGACACGGGCCCCTTTCAATAAACCCACAGAAAGGGCCAGTGAACTATTGAGCCTGATACATACTGACGTGTGTGGCCCAATGTCCACAAATGCTAGAGGAAACTATCAGTACTTCATTACATTCACTGATGATTTCAGTAGATATGGATATGTCTACTTGATGAAACATAAGTCGGAAACCTTTGAGAAGTTCAAAGAATTCCAGAATGAAGTACAGAACCAGCTTGGTAAAAGTATTAAGGCTCTTCGGTCGGACCGAGGAGGAGAATACTTGAGCCAGGAATTCCGTGATCATCTGAGTGAGTGTGGGATCATCTCTCAACTCACACCTCCTGGAACACCTCAGTGGAATGGTGTGTCTGAGAGAAGGAATCGGACATTGTTAGATATGGTCCGATCCATGATGAGTCACACAGACCTTCCTATATCCCTTTGGGGATATGCTTTGCTGACCGCAACGTTCACACTGAACAGAGTGCCATCAAAAGCAGTAGCAAAGACACCATATGAGTTATGGACTGGAAAATCTCCAGCAATGTCTTTTCTCAGAATTTGGGGTTGTGAAGCCTATGTCAAAAGATTAATCTCAGACAAGCTTACACCAAAATCTGACAAATGCTACTTCATTGGTTATCCTAGGGATACCAAGGCTTATTACTTCTATCTGCGATCCGAGAACAAGATCTTTGTTGCTCGGGATTGTACTTTTCTTGAGAGGGAATTTCTCTCTAAGAAAGATAGTGGGAGTAAGGTACAACTTGATGAAATTCAAGAAGGACAGGAACCTGTTCAACCTAATGAGGAAGAACAGCAGGATGAATTACATGAAGTTGTAATAGAACCTGAACCTGCAGTACCTGAAGTTCGAAGATCCGGAAGGATCCGTCACGAACCCGATAGATATCAGGGATTCCTCGTGACTAATTGCCATGATCTTTTGATCATTGACGGTGATGAACCCTCGAACTTTGCAGAAGCCATGATGGGCCCTGACTCCTTAAAGTGGCGTGAAGCCACTGAATCCGAGACGGACTCCATGTCTGTCAACCGAGTGTTTACACTGGTTGATTTACCCGCTGGTGCAAAAGCCATCGAGTGTAAATGGATCTTCAAGAAGAAGATTGACATGGATGGAAATGTCCAGATTTACAAGGCCAGGTTGGTGGCAAAAGGTTTCAAGCAAATTCATGGTATAGACTATGATGAAACCTATTCACCAGTGGCCATGATGAAATCAATTCGGATTCTCCTAGCAACTGCCGCTTATTATGATTATGAGATTTGGCAGATGGATGTGAAAACCACCTTCCTGAATGGAATCTTGGAGGAGGATGTGTACATGACACAGCCTGACGGTTACATTGATCCTAAGAATGCTGGGAAAGTATGCAAGCTTCACAAATCCATTTATGGATTGAAGCAAGCATCAAGGAGTTGGAATCTTCGTTTTGATGAAGCAATAAAGAACTTTGACTTCATCAGAAACAAGGAAGAACAATGTGTGTATAAGAAAACTAGTGGGAGCAAAGTGGCGTTTCTTATCCTATATGTCGATGACATATTGCTTCTTGGAAATGATATTCCAATGCTGAAGTCTGTTAAAGACTGGCTGGGAAGTTGCTTTTCCATGAAGGACATGGGTGAAGCCGCGTATGTTCTTGGAATCCGAATCTTTAGAGACAGATCTAAAAGGATGATTGGACTTTGTCAAGATTCTTATATAGACAAAATCCTGCATCGATTCGGAATGGATAAATCCAAGAAAGGATTCACGCCAATGATACATGGTGCTACACTAAGCAAGGATCAGTGTCCAAAAACACCTGATGAGCTTAAGCGCATGAGTAGGATTCCTTATGCTTCGGCTATAGGATCTATCATGTATGCCATGATCTGTACTCGTCCTGATGTTGCTTATGCACTTAGCATGACGAGTAGGTACCAGTCTAATCCAGGTGAGAATCACTGGATTGCCGTAAAGAATATCCTGAAGTATTTGAGGAATACTAAGGACAAATTCTTGGTTTACGGAGGAAGTGAAGTGCTTGAAATGAGTGGATTCACGGATGCAAGTTTTCAGACAGATAAAGATGATTTCCGGTCACAGTCTGGTTACATCTTCTGTCTGAATGGCGGTGCAGTAAGTTGGAAGAGCTCCAAGCAGAGCACCGTGGCAGATTCCACAACTGAAGCTGAATACATCGCTGCTTCGGAAGCTGCGAAGGAAGGAGTTTGGATAAGGAACTTCTTGATTGAACTCGGTGTATTCCCAAATGCTACTGAGCCACTAGCACTGTATTGTGACAACAATGGTGCAATTGCTCAAGCTAAGGAACCGAGACATCATCAGAAATCCAAACATATTATGAGAAGGTATCACCTGATTCGATATATAGTGAATAGAGGCGAAGTGATGGTCAGCAGAGTTCCCACTGATGAGAACGTGGCTGACCCATTGACAAAGCCACTCCCGAGACCTAAGCACGAGTTGCATACTGCTGCTGTAGGAATTAGATATATTCAAATGTAATCTCTTTTTGAGTGGGAGTTGTGAGGGCTTTATTTTAGTTATTTTGATTGGTTCATGTAAACATTTTAAATGTTAATGAAATTTTATTTCTGGATTATTTTTAACTGTGATATTAATAATCGTTCCAAAATGATTCATGTCAATTTATATGGGCCATCGAAGTACATGAGTAGACTTGATCCTGAAACCCCATATTTAACGAAATGACATAAATCATAGTGTCCATAGTCGAAGGTTGTTGAAATTGGAACACCAACAACCACTTGAGATTAGATTGTGTTGAGACTTATGACCAAGTTTCGAGGGGTCATAGATGCACGGCATCAAAGTCGACACATAGGTATATGTAGGGGAGCATATGACCGGACATGGCCCGCTGATGAGAACTCTACAAGATATTAATATCTGTGTCATAAGAGGTTCTCATATACGACTATAGAGTATAGTCCTTAGACCTGAGTTCGCATGCATGTGGCTGCACATGGATTGATGCGCTTTGATCATTGTCTAACGCTGTTTCGTAACTGGGAGCTATAAGGACCTTGGTTGGGTGTATTATAAAGTGTGTAGTTCATAGTGATGGAACAAGATGGGATTTGTCCCTGCCGTTTAACGGAGGTAATATCTCTAGGCCAATCGGAGACTTGATAGCTGGTAAGAGAGTGGCCACTCCCAAACGGACTTGCCCAAGTCGTTTGCATTGTCAGTATCAAATCTGGTCCGATGAACATGGTCTGGCTATATAAGGATGACACGCATCTTGCCTTATGCCAGATCGAGATATTGAGACAAAAGGATTAGGGAATGTAGGATTCCAGTACAAGTGGGAGATTGTTGGGAATGTCCTGAAATCTACTGTACTATCTCTAGAAAGTATGATAAGTGTCGAGATCAGACATAAGTCATAAATACTGGGTGATCATGATGACTTGCTAGAGCCCGCTCATGATCTATAAGTATAGGACTTATTACCAGTATTGTATGATCCCAAAGGGTCACACACCATAGCTAACGGGAAAGTTAAAATGGAATTAATACAGTAAGATGCAAGGCATTTACTGTATTTGTACAAAGAATTGGGTCAGACAAAAGACAGTCTTTTGTCTGATTTGGGCCTTGGGCCCAAAAGCCTAATGAGCCATTAGTTTAATTACTTGGGCCCATATAAGGAAGAGGAGAGGCGCAGGAAGCCCTAATGCTTCTTGCTTCTGCGATTTTACACCTGAGCCGTCCTCTCTCTCTCTGTTGATTCTGAGCTTGGTCTAGCAGCCTGATCCATAGCTTGTAAGCGTGTGGATACCTAGGAGGAGCCGGTGATAATCAGCTCTAACTGATCTCTTCATTCCCTTGATCAATCCGCTGCAACATAAGGTAATGAATCTGATCTGTTTATGATTCAACTGCAAATCACCTAGATCCTAGATGATTATGTGCTAGGTTGTAACCTGTGAATTACACCAATGAACACACATAATCCCTCAATATGATCCTACATGGTCACACACCTAAGCAAACTGGACGTAGTATATGAGGTTGATCATTAATGTAATGATCTGGTGAATGCATATTTGATATGCATTCGATACCAATTTTCTGGGGCAGTGTCGATCGACACAACAAGTGTGTCGGTCGACACAACTCGCGAATTGCCAGATTAAAATCGGTTTAATCGTTGGTTAATTCGTGTGTGGTATAAGTCGACATATATAAGATATGTGGTCGACCTAAACACTAATCTAACCTAATTCACAGCCACCAGAACGGTAAGAGTAACCTCTCGAGAGATCTGATCTCTAAAGGCACTAGCATCCCTCCTGTTCAGTTTGTATGCGTGTGGATACCAGTAGAGGCACATCGTTTGAGGTGCTTCGAGATCTCGATTATCTGCAAAACCTTCTGCTGCTAATCACCAGGTAATCCTGAGATCCTAATGATTCGATTATATGAACCCTAGATCCTAGGCTTGGAATTCATACTAGGATTGCCTAATTGGATTAGGATCTGCTAGAAATTCCTTCAGTGGTATCAGAGCCTTAGGGTTCCATTTAATCTGTAGCATGTTGATTAGATTAGTTGAATCTGGATCTCTGTATAGTTGATACAAACATGCTAAAATTCGTTTTCATGAAAATCTAGTTTTAGGTTTTTTGCTTGAAAACGATTAGGGTTTATCGCCCTGTGTCGATCGACACCAATCCGGTGTCGGTCGACACAGAAGGATAACCCGAATAAAACTTAGGTTTCGCCTAGTGTCGATCGACACAAGAGTTGTGTCGGTCGACACAAACCTCGCGAAATTGATAAATCGGTTCAATTCTATCTCGACGATCAATCTCAATAAAGTCTTTGATTCATAGGAAACTATACCATTTCTATACCCGAAAGTCCAAATCCACGATTAAAAATTCTTGGTGTGAATCTTAGATCTCACATTTGGCGCCGACTGTGGGGACTATCTATAGCTTTTCCTGTCTTAAGAATCAGATCCTAGATCCGATAGATCGAGATGAATCCCGACCAATCTGGCTCTCCCAGCGCCACACCACCAGTCGATCACCCTCAAACGGTCGACAACGTTCCTCAGAACACCACCGGGGTAAGAATCATGGGTCAGACCGATGGCGTGTTGACGAGCTCTGCCTCAGTCTCCACGACTTCGGCACCAGCCGGCTCAGTCGCTCAAACGATCGCGACGAGCCAGACTCCGACAAATATTTTTTCAGGAATTAACGATCCGAGCAGAAACTGGGTGTGGATGAGAAATGATTCGATTTCCACCCCCGTAGGTGGATCTGGAATAACCATACCTAAATCACCACTGCCTTCTGTTCCACAGCGACAAGGCCCAGACGACCTCGCTGAAATCCGTTCAATGTTAAGCCTATTGGTAAACCGAACGAGAAACAACGAGGCAAGCGCACGGGCCCAAGAGATCGCAAACCGTTCTCTGGCCGCGCAGCTCGATGAACAAGAACGGCGCATAAAAACCCGTCTTGAAGAGCTCACTAGCCAAAACCAAGGGGTAGATCAACACGTGATCCACGAACCCCCATAAGTCCTCCACTGCGTACACGCTTGGACTTCTCCCAAGTAGTAACTCCCCCGGGAGCGTCGGGAAGTTTCACAAATACGTCAAGTAGCGGCCTCCACCCCATAATGACCCCTATCGCGATACCGACTCCATTCAGTTCGAGTTCAATGGTCACAGATCCAACCAGATCAAGAAACCGACCATTACCCTGGCCACCACCTTTCCCGAACAACTCCAATATCCGGCCGAGGCAACTAGGAGGTTCCGCCTTCGCTTCGAGCTCGGGACACCTTAACGGGTCAAATACGGTACATTTCCAAATACCGCAAGTCGACCAGACAAGATCGATCCCAGCAATCGATCCCCTCGATCCCGTTTTCCCGGAACAAACGTCAAATCAGGCACAAGCCCAGTTTACGCCTACGGTAGGCGATGAACACGATATGCTTAGACAGTACATCGAGCAAGCTAAGGCCCAGTTCAACAGTCTAAGCTCGAAAGTTCACATGGCAACGAGCGCGGCGCCCGACATCGATCGAGTGATCGAAGAAACGCGACAAACGCCGTTCACAGACAGGATCGCCTTCACAAGGATCCGAGAAATCAAGAAAACCAAATTTACGGAATTCTCTGGGAAATCGGACCCGAAAGCCCATATCAGGGCATTCCGACTAGCAATGGCAAGGGTATACCTTACCAACGAGGAGAGAGAGCTGGCTTTCTGCAGGCTCTTTTCCGAAAACCTATCGGGCTCCGCCCTAGAATGGTTTGCCGGACTGGAAGAAAGGTCAATCGACAACTTCACCCAGTTCATGACAGCTTTCCTCAAACAACATTCCGTCTTTATCGAAGAAAAGACTACTGAGGCAGCCCTATTTGACGTCTCTCAGAAACCTGATGAGACACTTCGCTCGTACATCGACCGATTTAAGGAAATAAAAACCAAAATCGCAAACCCACGAGACGAAGTAGCTATAGAAGCACTGAGACGTGGACTATGGTATTCAACCAGATTCCGCGAGGAAATAACAGTCCGCGAACCTCAAACACTCGATGACGCCCTTCATCGCGCATCGGCCTTCGCTCTCCTCGAGGACGAAACCGCGGCCCTCAGAGAAAAGCATCAAAAAGAAAAGAACCCGTCGGGCTCGTAGGACTCGAACTCAAAAAAGGATTCCCGTAAATCAGGAAACGTCAATGCGGTCGAGAGCCCGAAGAGCTCGAAGAAATTCGAGTTCGAGAAGGAAAAATTCTGTGATTTTCACAACAAAAGAGGACACTCGACTGAAGATTGCTATACTCGAGCTAAAGCCGAGGCTCAAAAGCGAAAGTCCAAAAGCAAACAAGAGTCAGAAGCCGAGGAGGAAACTCCATCCGACAAAAAGGAAAGTAAACAGACTAAAGAGTCGAACACGAAAAAGCCTTCTCAGAATAAACGAGAACGGTCAAAGGAGCCGGAATCTCCCGAAACACTCCCTCAGGGGTCGCGAAAGCGAGTCGAGTTTATTCTCGGCGAGCTCAGCTTGAGCGGCACCCCGGAAGGTTTGGCGTTATCTCCACCTCTGGCTCCCGTTAAGAGTTTACGCTCACGAATCAATCTCCCTCGTCTCTGCGGGGGGGGGGGGGGGGGGGGGGGGGGGGGGGGGGAGGGGGGTGTACGGGCTATACCCCCCCAAACGAATCGACTTCATCTTCGGTGGCTCCAAGCTATGCCGAGTCTCGGTCAATTCAATTAAGGCTCTTCAAAGAAGAGTCGAAACCGACAAAGGGGGGAAAATCCCAATGTTAGGTCCAGACCACGAAATCACTTTCCACGAGAGCGAGACAAGTAATCTCGATAAACCACATGACAACGCTCTCCTCGTTTGTCTAGTAGTGGGAGATGTCGAACTCTCAAGGATAATAATCAACACAGGAAGTTCGGTGTATGTCCTCTTTTACGATGCATTCAAAAAGATGGAGTTCAACGACTCCGAGATCGTGGAAGAAAAGACATCACTGGTAGGGTTCGCTGGCAAAACAACGTACTCAATGGGCTCTGTCTTCGCCCCAGTAATAGCTGGAGGAGTTCGAAGAATGACAGAGTTCGTCATAGTGGATCGACCAGCTCCCTATAACGCAATTCTAGGTCGACCATGGATATACGACATGAAAGCGGTACCATCGACCTACCATCAATGCGTAAAATTCCCAACTCCCAAAGGAGTAAAAACCGTGTACGGAAGTCAAAAGATTTCCCTCCATTGCTACATGAATGGATACAAGCATATTGAGAAATCCCCCGCGTAGCAATTACAGAAAGAGGAAGAGCTCGCCACCATGCAGACCAAAAGGTCGAACGACCCAAGTCAAAAAGGACCCCCAAAGTACCTCATGACCCAAGTTTTCATAGAAGATGCTCATCCCGAAAGACTTGTTGGCATTGGAATCGACCTATCAGAGCCAGTCAAAAACGAATTGGTCTCTTTCCTTAAACGGAGCGTCGACTCCTTTGCCTAGTCTTCAGCAAACATGAAAGGGATCAACATAGACATAACCAGCCACGAGCTGAATGTCGACCCAACCTACAAACCGGTAAGACAAAAACGTCGAAAACTAGGTCTGGAACGAGCTCAAGCCGTCAACGACGAGGTCGATCGGTTATTGAAAATCGGATCGATCAGAGAGGTCAAGTACCCCGACTGGCTTGCGAATCCCGTAGTGGTCAATAAAAAGAACGGGAAGTGGAGAGTCTGTGTAGATTTCACAGATCTCAACAAAGCATGTCCAAAGGACAGCTTCCCACTCCCGCACATCGACCGACTGGTCGAAGCTAACGTTGGACACCAGCTACTATCCTTCATGGACGCTTTCTCGGGGTACAATCAAATACTAATGAACCCCGAGGACCAAGAAAAAGACTTCGTTCATAACAGATCGAGGCACGTACTGCTACAAAGTCATGTCTTTCGGACTAAAGAACGCAGGAACAACTTACCAACGCCTCGTCAACAAGATGTTTTCAGGGCTCCTGGGCAAAACCATGGAAGTCTACATCGACGATATGCTGGTCAAATCTTCCAGGTATGAGGATCACATCCCCCAACTAAAAGAATGTTTTATCATTCTCAATAAATACATGATGAAACTCAACCCAGCGAAGTGCACATTCGGGGTCCCATCAAGAGAATTCCTTGGTTAGTTAGTAACCGAGAGAGGGATCGAAGCGAATCCTAAACAGATCGCGACATTTATGGAGATGAAATCTCCCAAAACAACGCGAGAAGTCCAGCGCCTGACTGGCAAAATAGCTGCTCAAAGCGAACAAGAAGTTCCTCTGGGACGAAAAGTGCGAAGAAGCGTTCACCCAGCTTAAAGCTTACCTAAGCGAACTACCTATACTGGCGAAACTAGTAGAAGGGGAACCCCTCTACCTCTACCTAGCTGTCTCCACGGCTGCAGTAAGTGGAGTCCTGGTTCGCGAAGAACATAACGAACAACGACCGGTGTATTACATCAGTAAGACCTTAATCGATGCTGAAACCAGGTACCCCACCATGGAAAAACTCGCTCTGGCGTTAGTAACATCAGCTCGGAAACTCCGACCATACTTCCAATCGCACTCGATCATAGTGATGACCTCTCATCCACTAAGAACCATCCTTCATAGTCCAAGCCAGTCAGGACGACTGGTCAAATGGGCTATCGAACTTAGCGAGTATGATATAGAATATAAGGCTCGAACGTGCCTAAAAGCGCAAGTGCTGGCAGATTTTATAATCGAGTTCCCCCCGACCATCGAACTCGACCCGACATCCGCCAAGAGATGGAAACTCTACGTCGATTGAGCTTCCTCGAGGCAAGGATCCGGAGTCGGAGTAAAACTGGTCTCCCCCACGGGCGAAGTATTAGAGCAGTCATTCAGACTGGGCTTCGCCGCATCAAATAACGAAGCAGAATACGAAGTGTTAATAGCCGGGCTCAGACTAGCCATAGCAATAGGACCCCGGGAAGTAGACGCCTTCAGCGATTCCCAATTGGTCACGAGCCAATATCATGGCGACTACGAGGTGAAAGACGAACGGATGGAAGCATACCTACGGGTAGTCTACACGCTCGCCGAACAGATCGAATTCTTTGATCTAACGCGGATCCCGCGAGGGGAAAACACCGCAGCCGATGCCCTGGCCGCATTAGCGTTGACATCAGATCCTAACCTCAAAAGGATCATACCAATCGAGGGGATCGAAAAACCAAGCATCGACATAGCCCTGAAAGCTCTGTCCTTGAAAGAGGACGAGCCTACCATAAAGGACGATGTCGAACACAAGGAATGTCCCGAGGACACCAGTCGCAACATCATCGAGATTGATGATGATCTCGATCCAAGAAACGCCGTGTACGTCGCGAACGTCCCCGATGGACCAATCCAAGCCGCATCCACTAGTCAAGGACCCGAGCCTAACAATGACGAAGATTGGAGAACTCCTATCATTCGATACATTACAAAAGGCGAAGTACCCGACAACAAATGGGAGGCACGGAAACTCGAAACACAAAGTGCAAGGTATTGCGTCACGCAAGGAGAGATCTTTAAAAGGAGTCTCTCTGGACCATACCTCAAATGCCTCAATAAAAAGCAAGCCCTAGCCGTGATCACACAGGCCCACGATGGGTCCTGCGGAAGCCATTCCGGAGGACGAGCCCTGGCCGTACGAATCAAAAGGCAAGGCTACTTTTGGCCAACAATGGCCACCGAATGCGAGTCATTCTCCAACAAATGCGACAAGTGCCAAAAGCATGCCCCGATTATCCACCAAGCATCGGAGAAACTCTCCTCTATCTCATCGCCATACCCATTCATGCGATGGGGTATGGACATCGTGGGGCCCTTAGTCGCATCCGGAAAAAAGAAAGCCACACACCTATTGGTGATGACAGACTACTTCACCAAATGGATTGAAGCGGAGTCGTACCAAAAGGTCAAAGACGTTCACGTTAAAGAGTTCGTCTGGCGAAACATCGTTTGCCGACACGAACTACCCCACGAGATCGTCACTGATAACGGACCTCAGTTCATATCGAACACGTTCAAAGAGTTCTGTAGAACTTGGAACATAAAGCTGACTTACTCAATGCCACGCTATCCTCAAGGGAACGGGCTGGCAGAAGCAGCTAACAAGGCAATCATGAACAACCTCAAGAAAAGACTCAATGAGTGCAAAACAAACTGGAGCGACAAGCCCCCAGCCGTACTCTGGGCTTACCGGACTACCCCTCGCAAATCCACAGGTGAGACCCCCTTCTCGTTGGCTTACGGAATTGAGGCGGTAGTACCAGCCGAAATCCTCGTGTCAAGCATACGCAAAGAAGAATGCCCATGACAAGAGGAACTTAACAACATGATGATAACTGACGAGCTCGATCTCGCCGACGAAAGAAGGAACCTCGCACTAGCTCGAATCCAGAACTACCAACAAGCCGCAACTCGCTACTACGATTCCAGAATCAAAACTCGAAGGTTTCAAGTAGGAGAGCTCGTCTTACGGAAAGTGTTTGACCATAAAAAGGAAGAACACGCTGGAAAGTTGGGAGAAAAGTGGGAAGGTCCTTACCAGGTCACCGACGTTGTGAAGGACGGGGTCTACCGACTCAAGTCGGTGGAAATCCAGAAGCCTGAACTACGACATTGGAACATCATCAACCTCAAAAATTACTTCCACTAAGAGTACATCAACATAATCGAACTACGAAATGGCTTGATCCCCTTAAAAGGGTATGCAGGCAGCTCAACTTCGAGCGCAGCAGCTCAACAATGAAGCTCCGACTGGTTTGGACGAGGAGATCAGGGATGCAACTGAGGAAGTAATAGGAGAGGCTGATCATCTGGTTCAGCAGACAGAGATGGAACATGGGAGATACTCGGTTGCTAGACATGAGACGGGAGGAGCTGCACGCATGGCTGCCGATTCCTACTACGAGCCTCACCGCCACTCCGCACGCGAGGACAGAAGGCGAAAGAGGAGAGCCATGAGGACACCATCCTGCTCTTCCGCAAAACCGACATACTCCATGGGGGATTCATTGTTGGGATAGTGTCCTGAAATCACACTTGTACTCACTCCTTATGATAGTTGTGTGTCGAGATCAGACATTCGTATAATACTGGGCGGTTGCAATGTTTTGCTAGAAACCTCTTGCAGTCTGTAAGTTGTAGACTTACTACCAGTATTATATGATCCTATAGGGTCACACACCTAAGCAAACTGGAAGCTACAACATGGGAATGATCATTATGGTAATGATCATATTAATGTGCATTGGATGCGCATTATAATCGATATAATGGTGTTGTGTCTATCGACACAGCTTGTGTGTCGGTCGACACAGTTCGGAATTTCCGAAAGAGCTTTTCGGGTTGGGACTTAATTAAGTCTGGCCCGTTAAGCATGTTTAGGTCAAATAAAACTCGAGAGTTTCGACCTAAACAGTAGGCCGTCCACTTTTCTTGACAGAAACAGTAGACACACCAGAGAGATTTGAATCCCGTTGATCCGGCACTAGCATCCCGTTTCCAGCTTGTGTGCGTGTGTATCTGGTAGAGGCAAGGCACCTGTGTTGCTCCACTGATCTCGTTCACCATTCTCATTCCGCTGCCAGTTCAAAGGTAAGAACGAGGTTGGTTTTATTCAATATATCAAACCCTAGATCCTAGGAGATCCAAGAGTGGTATCAAAGCGTGTTAGGGTTTAGACTATAGAATCTGATGCAATTAATTCGAAACTTGTTGTTGTTGAATTGAAAATTGCCTGCTAAAATCGTTTTTCTTATGATTAATCTCGGATTGTATGCATGTTGAAAATCGATGAACTGTTGATATCGCACTGTGTCGATCGACACAAAGCGTGTGTCGGTCGACACGCCGCGAAATAACACGTATAATTTTTTAGGGTTTGTCGCAGAGTGTCGATCGACACAAAGCGTGTGTCGGTCGACACAGAGCGAAAACTCGCGTAAAATTTTAGGGTTTGTCGCAAAGTGTCGATCGACACAAAGCGTGCGTCGGTCGACACAAAGCGAAAATCCGTAAGTAATTTTAGGGTTTCGATCTGAGATCGAGTACCCGTATTCCTGCTGTGTCGATCGATACACTGGGTGTGTCGGTCGACACAGGCAATGCAATCAGATAGATCAGTTCAATTAGATTGAACCGGTTATCTCGCTCGGTTAATTTTAATTAACCAATTGGTTCTGGTTTGGTAATGTCGATCGACACACAGTGTGTAACGATCGACATGGACCATTAAACCGAACCGGTTCAGTTGGATTGAATCGGTTATGCAAATTCAATCCGGTTTGACCGGTTATCGAAGGACGGTTTATGTCTGGTTGCGTCGACCGATGCCAATGGTTGGCGTCGATCGACACGACATTCGCAGATGTGCTGATTGGACCACAAATTTGCATATACCAGAACAATTTAATCCTAAAAGTTCTAAATGAACCTAAACCAATAAAACTGAATGTTTTAAATAAATTTATAACTTCTTGGATGTATATTGGATATACATCAAGATAAAATAGTTCCTTTCCTCAACTAAATATCAAGTGATCTTGATGTCTTGCCTGATCTTGTCTACTGTCAAGACTCGTATCGTTTGTTGGATAATCTTGGAGTCCTCGGTATCCACTGCAACATGAGTAAGGCAGGTGATCGTTGACAGACTTGCAGTGCAACTGTCAGTGATCACAAGACAAAAAAATAGATTGGTTTTACTTAACTGGGCCAACAGAAGTTCTGGGCCCAGAGACATCAGAGTGGATTAGGCATAGTTTGTCTTATCCACGACCAAGAGTTGTACTAGGTACAATTAGCAATGATTTGCTTACCTAGATGGCTAAAGTTTGAGTAACGGTGAGTCGCCCACTCGAGTTTTAGAAATCTGAGGATCTTGGCTCATTGTATTCATCTGAGGAAACATAGTTTTGAATACAATGCGAGTTTTTCTTATTAGATAAGAATTCTCATTTCTTGAGTATTATAACTAAAATCTACCTCTTTTAATTACAGCTATGTCTGTCTCAAATCACATCAACACTTTCTCACTGAGATCCGTCCTTGAGAAGGACAAGTTAAATGGATCTAATTTCTTTGAATGGTATCGGAACCTGAGAATAGTTCTCAGGCAGGAGAACAAGGAATATGTCCTTGAAAGAGTTCTCACCGAGAGGCCACGTTCCAATGCCCCGCAGACAGAAAAGAATGCTTGGGATAAGCATTCAGCTGATGTCAAAGATGTTAATTGTCTAATGCTGGTGACTATGAACTCTGAGCTGCAGAAGCAATATGAGAACGTGATGTCACCCATTGAGATGATTAACAGCCTGAAAGCTTTGTTTCAGGAGCAAGCTCGCACAGAGAGATACCAGACGGTTAAATCTCTCATGGATTGCAAGCTGGCTAAGGATAGTCCAGTAAGTCCTCATGTCCTTAAAATGATGGGTTACATTGATAACCTGGGGAAACTTGACTGTGCCATTAGCCAGGAGCTAGCCACTGACATGATTCTGCAGTCTTTGCCGTCGTGTTTTGATCAGTTCATCATGAACTACAACATGCAAAACATGACTAAGACATTGACTGAGTTGCACGGCATGCTGAAGACAGCAGAGCCGAATCTCAAGAAGGCAACTCCCAGTGTACTGATGGTACAAGGGGGTAAAAGGTTTAAGAAACCTAAGAAGGGTAAGGGAAAGGCCCAGGTTGTCCAGACTGAAAGTCAGGACAAGCCCAAGCCGAAGCCCAAATCCGGACCTTCTCCTGAGGATAAGTGCAACTACTGCAAGCAGTTGGGGCATTGGAAGAGAGACTGCAAGAAGTTCATGGAAGATTACAAGAAGCTGAAGAAGACGTATGATGCGTCTGACTCAGGTATTTATGTTATCGAACTTAATGTTATGTCTTCTAGTTCTACTTCGTGGGTATTGGATACCGGCTGCGGTGCTCATATTTGTACTGATGTGCAGGCACTAAGAAACAGTAGGACGCTGAAGAAAGGACAAGTGGAGCTACGGGTCGGGAATGGAGCTAAGGTTGCTGCACTGGCCGTAGGCACCTACGAGTTGTCCTTACCATCAGGCATGGTTTTAATTTTAAATAATTGCTACTTTGTACCTGCGATAAGCAGAAACATAATTTCAGTTTCCGTTTTGGATTTGGAAGGTTTTGATTTTGCTGTTAAGAATAAAGTTTGTTCTTTTAATCGTGATGGTACGTTTTATGGTAGCGCCCCATTAGATAATGGGTTATATGTTTTAAACCAAGAAATGCCTGTTTTTAACATAAATACAAAGCGGTTTAAGTCCAATGACGAAAACCTGACTTTCTTATGGCATTGTCGTTTGGGCCATATCAATGAGAAACGCATCCAAAGGCTCCATCGTAATGGGCTTCTGGGCTCATTTGATTTTGAATCATGTGAGAAATGCGAATCTTGTTTGATAGGCAAGATGGCTAGAGCCCCTTTCAACAAACCAAATGAAAGGGCCAGTGACTTATTGGGCCTTGTTCATACTGATGTATGTGGGCCGATGAGTACTGTTGCCAGAGGAAATTACAAGTATTTCATTACCTTCACTGATGATTTCAGTAGGGATGGCTATGTCTATTTGATGAGACACAAGTCAGAATCCTTTGATAGATTCAAGGAATTCAAGAATGAAGTACAAAACCAACTTGGCAAAAGTATCAAAGTTCTGCGATCGGATCGCGGAGGAGAATACTTAAGTCAAGAGTTCAGCGACTATCTGAGCGAGTGTGGAATTATTTCACAACTCAATCCTCCTGGAACACCCCAATGGAATGGAGTGTCAGAGAGGAGGAATCGAACCTTATTGGATATGGTTCGGTCTATGATGAGTCATTCAAATCTTCCATTATCCTTTTGGGGATACGCTCTAGAAACGTCTGCGTTTACACTAAATAGGGTACCATCTAAATCAGTGGAAAAGACACCACATGAACTGTGGACTGGGAATGTTCCTAGTCTGTCTTTCCTGAGGATTTGGGGTTGTGAAGCTTATGTCAAACGTTTAATCTCTGACAAGCTTGCACCCAAATCAGATAAATGCTACTTTGTTGGTTATCCTAGGGAAACCAAGGCATACTACTTTTACAACCAATCTGAGAACAAAGTATTTGTTGCTCGGGACTGTTCTTTTCTTGAGAGGGAGTTTCTCTCTAAGAAAAACAGTGGAAGTAAAGTACATCTTGAAGAGATTCAAGATGCGCAGGAGGCTACTCAACCTGCAGAGGAAGAGCAGCAGTTGGATCCACAAAGTTATGTGGAACCGGCGCCTGTGGAGCCTGATGTTCGCAGATCCGGAAGGATCCGTCACGAACCCGAGAGATACTATGGATTTCTCGTGACCAATTCAAATGATCTGATGATCATTGATAGTGACGAACCAGCGACCTTCGCGGAAGCAATGATGGGCCCGGACTTCGAAAAGTGGCTTGGAGCCTCTAAATCCGAAATGGGATCCATGTCAGAAAACCAAGTATGGTCCTTGGTCGATTTACCTAATGGTGCAAAAGCCATTGAGTGTAAATGGATCTTCAAGAAGAAGATTGACGTGGATGGCAATGTACAGATTTACAAAGCGAGGTTGGTGGCTAAAGGTTTCAAGCAAATTCATGGTATTGACTATGATGAAACCTATTCTCCAGTCGCTATGCTTTAATCCATTCGGATTCTTCTAGCGATTGCCGCTCATTATGATTATGAGATTTGGCAAATGGATGTCAAAACCGCATTCCTGAATGGTATTTTGGAAGAGGATGTGTATATGACACAGCCTGAAGGTTTTGTCGATCCTAAGAACGCTGGAAAAGTATGCAAGCTTCATAAATCCATTTATGGATTGAAGCAAGCATCACGGAGTTGGAATCTTCGTTTTGATGAAGCAGTAAAACAATTTGGTTTCATCAAGAATGAAGAGGAACCATGTGTTTACAAGAAGACTAGTGGGAGCAAAATTGCGTTTCTTGTACCGTATGTCGATGACATACTCCTCCTCGGTAATGACGTTCCGTTGCTTCAGTCTGTTAAGACTTGGCTCGGAAGTTGTTTTTCCATGAAAGACATGGGAGAAGCCGCATATATTCTTGGAATCAGAATCTACAGAGATAGAATGAACATGCTGATTGGATTGTGCTAGGACACTTATATTGATAAGGTGTTGCACAGATTCAGGATGCATGATTCCAAGAAGGGCTTCATACCGATGTCTCATGGCACCAGTCTCAGCAAGAAGCAGTGTCCGGCGACACATGCTGAGCGAGAACGCATGAATAGGATTCCTTATGCTTCTGCAATAGGATCTATTATGTACGCCATGACCTGCACTCGTCCAGATGTTGCTTACGCGTTAAGCATGACGAGTAGATACCAATCTGATCCAGGTGAAGCTCACTGGACAGCTGTCAAGAATATTCTCAAGTATTTGAGACATACTAAGGATAAATTCCTGGTGTATGGAGGAAGTGAAGAACTTGTGGTGAATGGATTCACCGATGCGAGTTTTCAGACGGACAGAGACGATTTCCGATCACAATCTGGATATGTCTTCTGTCTAAATGGCGGTGCAGTGAGCTGGAAGAGCTCTAAGCAGAATACCGTAGCTGATTCCACGACGGAAGCTGAATATGTTGCTGCTTCAGAAGCGGCAAAGGAAGCTGTTTGGATCAAGAAGTTCGTGACTGAACTTGGTGTGGTTCCTAGTATCTTGGAGCCAGTGGCTTTGTTTTGTGACAACAATGGAGCCATTGCTCAAGCAAAAGAACCCAGGTCACACCAGAAGTCCAAACACAGAGAAGATATCACATGATTCGTGATATCGTCAATAGAGGTGATGTGAAGATCAGCCGAGTTCCGACAGACGAGAATGTCGCTGATCCTCTGACCAAGTCACTCCCAAGGCCTAAGCATGAGAGTCATACGACTGCTGTAGGCATTAGAGATCTTAAGATGTAATCTTGATTCTAGTGGGAGTTTTAGTTTTGTTTTAGTTATAATAAGACGCTCTTGTAAACATTCTTTTGGAAATGTTTAATGAAATTTGATTTCAGCATTATTTATTGTGATCTAAATAATGGTCCCAAAATAAGTTTATGACATATTATAGGTCATCGAATTGAGGACTTGATCATGAAACCCTATAAGTTAATAAATTATGTTTTGTCCCTGGTCGAGGCTGTCAAAGTGGGACACTGACAACCGCGAGAGACTAGATTGTGAGGTGACTGTTGGCTAAGTTTCATGGAGCCAATGATATGATTATCGCAGTCAGTCACATAGATATATGTTAGTGAACATATGATCGGACATGACCCGCTAATGAGAAGTCTACAAGATAGTTGTATCTGTGTCATAAGAGGTTCTCATTACGACTATAGAGTATAGTCCTTAGACATGAGTTCATCATGCTTTCTTGCATATGAATTGGTACACTTTGACTTTGTCAAACGTCGACCCGTAACTGGCGACTATAACGGCGCTGTTCAAGTATATCATGAAGTATGCGTTGAAACAGGGATGGAACAAGATGGGATTTGTCCCTCCTGTATAACGGGAGATAAATATCTCAGGGCCTATCGAAGATTGAATACTGAGAGAATGTGTGGCCGCACTCAAACGAACTGTAGTTCAAATGTTTGTAATGTTCAGTATGAGATCAGGAGTTCGATAAACACAATGTTGGCTTAATAAGGATGACACCAATCTTGCCTTATGCCAAATCGAGATATAGAGACAAAAGGATTATAGGAATAGATGATTCCAGTACAAGTGGGAGATTGTTGGGATAGTGTCCTGAAATCACACTTGTACTCACTCCTGATGATAGTTATGTGTCGAGATCAGACATTCGTATAATTCTAGGCGGTTGCAATGTTTTGCTAGAAACCTCTTGCAGTCTGTAAGTTGTAGACTTACTACCAGTATTATATGATCCTATAGGGTCACACACCTAAGCAAACTGGAAGCTACGACATGGGAATGATCATTATGGTAATGATCATATTAATGTGCATTGGATGCGCATTATAATCGATATAATGGTGTTGTGTCGATCGACACAGCTTGTGTGTCGGTCGACACAGTTTGGAATTTCCGAAAGAGCTTTTCGGGTTGGGACTTAATTAAGTCTGGCCCGTTAAGCATGTTTAGGTCAAATAAAACTCGAGAGTTTCGACCTAAACAGTAGGCCGTCCACTTTTCTTGACAGAAACAGTAGACACACCAGAGAGATTCGAATCCCGTTGATCCGACACTAGCATCCCGTTTCCAGCTTGTGTGCGTGTGTATCTGGTAGAGGCAAGGCACCTGTGTTGCTCCACTGATCTCGTTCACCATTCTCATTCCGCTGCCAGTTCAAAGGTAAGAATGAGGTTGGTTTTATTCAATATATCAAACCCTAGATCCTAGGAGATCCAACATTCATCACCTCCATCACTCCACATCTAGCCAAGTAACACTCCATATCTGTACATGTTTTTCTTTTCTTTTCTTTGTTTTCTTTTTGTGTGTTTTCGGTCTTTTCTCGTTTCATAGATCACACAAGGGACCGTGTGATTTAAGTTTGGGGGGAGAGACCAGTTGCTAATCACATTTTTGTCTTTGAGTCTCATGCATTGCATCTTAAGGCATAGAAAAACCAAAAAAATCGAAAAATTTTGAAATATTTTCACAAAAAAAGAAAGCATCTTAGGATCGAGTCTAGTTGCATCATATAGGATGTGTTTGCATAGGGAGCAATGATTTAATTTCCTCATAAGGTTTAAGCGAGTAAAACTTGTTTCATACGCTAGCTTTGCTAGATAGATCACACTAATGTTGTAACCCGAGAAATGCTTGAAAGCTAGAACGAACCCTGCTTGGATAGCTTGCTTTGAACCTTGATTCGATGCTGGAACTTGTTGTGAATTGATGCTAGCTCTATTTAAAAGTGAGAACCTTAACTTGAATTACAATTATCTTGCTCCTTCTTAGTGTTTTAAACTCATGGATACCTCCAAATTATTCAAGCATTCTTTTCCCTTTTTACCGCACTTGCTTGCTTGAATAGCTTTCACACCCTTAACCACCTTCCTTTCCGCCCATAAACACTCTTGTGAGAGGTAGGCCTCTTGGAATGAGCTAAGTAAATGGTGTTGAGTTTGAGGCAACTAGTTGAAAATTTTCATGTAGACGCAAGCTTGACCACCTTTAGCTTGTACTAGGCTAAGATCGAAGTTTGGGGGAAGGGTTTTGAAAGGGAAAGAACAAAAGGAAATTTGATTTGGGATCCTATGTTGTTGGCAAAAATGTTTTGAAAGAAAAGCTCTTAAGTGTTTTAAAAGAAAAGTGCCTCTTGTTTTGAAATGAAAAGAAGCCAAAGTGCTCAACTTAAAGAAAAAAAGAAGTTTGTAAAAAGAGGCCATTGATAAAGAAAGAAGTATTTGAGCTAAGTCTAAAGAAGAAAATTGCCACTGTTTTGAAAAGTTTCGAAAGATCCTTGGGAGTATTCTTGGGAGGTGTTTTGGTTGAGAAAGAGGGATGAGGCAAAAATGGCCTTGAAAAAGGGTAGACTCGAACTAGGTGGGCTAGAGTAAGAGTAGAAGCCAATAGGAAATGGGTAGACGGAAATCGATTCTAGTATCACAAATTGCTTCTATACTCTTAGCCTTTTACTATGTGCTCATTCATTTCTTCTTGAGAGAACCTAAATGCTTATGGAGAAACCCCTCTTATTGATTGAGATCATCTTTATCTCAAAACCTTAACCCTTGCCAAATGAGTTTGAACACTTTGTTGTGAGTAAGATCCACTTGAAATGTTTAATCAATGTCAAAGAGCTAGTTGATTTGAATGCTTGTGAAGGTTGAAAGTTAAGCTAGAAGTTTTGTCTTGATGAGTATGGCTATATCCTTGGAGTAGGCATTTTCTCGGTTGCACTTTAGTTGTATAGACTTGAAATGAAGTTTGAAACTTGATTGAACCTTTGGATATGAGTTTCCACCTTTAAACCTTTTCCCCAACTCATTTTGATTGACTTATGCTTGCTTGTGGACAAGCAAGATTCAAGTTTGGGGGAATTGATATTCATACATTTTCATGCATTTAGGCTTGTATATAGTTCTTGTTTTGACTTATTTTCTCCATCATTCATACCATTTTTCCGAGTCATTGTTGCATCTAGAGTTTAGAGTTGTTTAGGACTAGGAGTAGGCATTTTAGGCTTGCATTTGGAGTGTTTCTTGTGTTTTGCAGGTGATTGGAGGTGTCTAGGAGCGATGGTGAACTTGGAAGTGGAGTCTAGAGCTTAAGGAACTAAGGAAGAAGCGGATACAAGCCGTACCGGTGTGCATATCAGCCAAGCAAGCCGATACAGCCCCTCGACCAAAGACCAGGAGTCCATACCGGTATGACCTCTCGGATTAAAATTTGAACATCCATATCGGTTGGCGTATCGGCTGGCCAGGCCGATACGACCCTTCCCAGAAAAATTACGAGAGTTCATATCGGCTGGCGTATCGGCTGGCCAGACCGATACGCGTCCCATAAATTGTTTCGGATCCGGGTCAACACCCAGTTTGTTCCGGGTTGACCCGGCTCGCACCCTATTGACTATTTAAGCCAAAAACCTATCTTTGTGTTGTCTCTTAAGCTTTATTTTATGTTCTAAACACTTGTAAGAACAAGTTTGGATTTCTTGGATTAATCTAGTACTTCTTTTGTGATCCCTTCATCAAATCCTTCAATCTATCTCTAGTTTTCTATGATCAACATTGTTTCTATGGAATTTGTTGTTTTCATTATGATTAGTGAGTAGTTCTTCATAGGGCTTATGGGTTAGGTAGGATTAGGTTGATTAGGGGTGATCAATGGATTTCTAATGCTTAATTGTTTTAAATCTCATCTGTCAAAGTGCGTTTAATGCCTAATTAACCTTGATCACGTTGATTAGGATGTTTAGGATTTGTTCGCTCACCATGTGTTCGATGAAATTCCTGTTTCTAGCTTTGATAGAACTTTCACATTCTAGCGCATGAAAATGTATGTTTAGAGTGATTGTTAGTTGTTTGGAACTTGTTTGAATGCTTGCTTGATTTCAATTCACAAATGAGAATTTGTTCTTGGGTTAGAATTGAGTAAAGAGATTAGTATTAAGAAATTAAACTGATCGACTTTTTGTGTTCCATGCTAGGAGGTTAGCTTCTATGAAGTTTGAATTAGGATCCTTGATCATCTCGAGTCACCTGTCCGTTGACCTTAACCTTTAGGCCTTATCTTTGTCATTGATTGAATTCACTTGTTTATTTTCTTTTTGTTTACTTCTATTTGAATTGTTTACTGTTAGGATTGTTAGAAACAAAACCAAATTGTTTGATTTGACTCTGAAGGTTTAGTGCTTGCTTATTGGTCTTATCCGTCCCAAAAAGGTTCGATACCTCAAAGCTACATCGATAAGCTTGAGGAATTGGTACCTCAAAGGATTGCAAAATCCTAGTTATCAACCAGCGGATATCTCCTCTCCGAAGACGAGCAATCAGACTCGATGTAATTGGTTTCAGAGATAGTGACTCAAGAGCCTCTGCAAAGAAAAAAACAAAAGGTTAATAACAAGCAGCTTAAAGTCAACAAAGGACATCGAAGCAATCAGGGAAACTAGTAAACCCTAAAAGCTAACCAACACTAGCCGCCCATCTCGTCGGAATAACCGAATAATCGAAGTCCTCGACCGAGTGACGATTGATCCTGAAGAAAAAATATTTACTCTTCCACACATCCCTCGCCGGGATCTCATCGAGAATCTTCCCATGACGAGGAGAGAGGTAGTAAGTTCCGGGAAAACGAGTGTTATGTTTTACCGAACAAACCCTCATCAACTCCTCGACCCCGAAATCCATGCCCTCCTCGACGGCTCTCACTCCGAGACCGATGACGTGTCGGACGAAGTTCGGGGTCATCTGATGAAAGGCCAGCTGAAGCGGAGCCAAAACCCAGGAGATAATGCGAGGGATTGGAAAAAATGATAGGTGTCAGGTTTTATCCTATATCTAACTGCAAGTGCACAGTTCAGTAGTCGTAGTATATAGGTATCGAATCCACAGGGACTCCGTATTCAATAGCTTAAGAACAGGAAATTAAACTAGGAAGAAAGCAATGTGATTGAATTAAAAGCAATGCGAGAAAGTAAACAAAAATCAAAGATTGTTGGTTGTGAAAGCAAGTTATTAAAAGCGCTAAGTCTAGGGCGTTCTCAGGAAATCAGACAAGCAGACAGTTCATTCAGCAAGGATCTAATTAAGCACAGTTCTAGAACTCAAAACACAGATATAGAATTAACCAAATTCCTTTGCGATAATTCTCTAAGTCTAAGTGCAGCAAACCAAACTTTCGTTTGCGAGAACTAACAGATTAAACTAGCATTAATTCCAAGTTTGATATGTTCACAATTATCCTAAACCAAACTTTCGTTTGCGAGAAGTTTAATTGCTCAACCTAATTAGTTCAGATTCCTAAACCCCACTTCCGTGACGTATTTAGCAACCTAAGATCTAGATTCTAATTGATCAGGTTAGAACTAGCTTTAAGCACAATTAGATTGAAGAACAGATATAGTTATGAATCCTTAACTGAATTTAACAAGTCTAGCAAGTCATGAAATCCTGTGTGAGAAACCCTAAACCTAACTAGAAATCTACTCAGACATAGATAATGAAAACATAATCATATGATGAATAAATTGCATAGAAGATAAAGAATAAAAGGGGTTCGAAATCTTCTCCAAATACAGATGAAGTAAAGGTTCAGATCAGCCCCAAAAGCTCTAAAAATCCTCTGCTCTTAATTATGAAAGCGTAAGTAAATAAAACACCAAAAACTTAATTATATAGGTCTAATCTCGGCCAGGGGCTTCTTTGTAAATATCAGGAACTTCTGGATAAGAGTGCAATATCTTGAGTCTTCATAAACCGCCGAGTTTTGGCCCATCTCGCTGGTGCAACGATCGATGCTAGAGTGCAACGATCGACGCATTCCTCTGTTTCGGACAGTGAACTCTATCTCTCGGCCAAACACTCCAAAAATCTCCAAAAAGTGCCATAATCACCAAGTATGCTCCAAACCTGATTATACCTGTAAAAGACTCTAAAAGAACACAAAAAGACACTAAAACACACTTATATCATGGTCTAAAACTAGTAAAAATCATGATATATCAACTCCCCCACACTTAGCCTTTGCTTGCCCTCAAGCAAAACAGAGAACTAAAGCTTGGTGAAGGGGTTTGAAAACTCTTCAGAAACTCATTTCATCCTAGAAGCTACAATACTCATATTCTCCTTAGTAAACCACTGAAAGAATCAATCACAGGATATCAAGACCAACATGTACTTCCCCCACACTTAGCAACTGTCCTAAGTAAACTCCACAATCACATTCAAGCATTCAAATTCTCCCTACTGACTTCTGCAAGTATTTAAGTGCGGTCTCACCTAAGGAGTATCGATCAAAGGGCACATGGATTCTTACCTTATCAGCTCTAGACCACCATACTATCTTTCTCTAGTCCCTTTCTTCTCTTTCCCTTCTTTAACAACTGATTTTTCCCCACTGGGTATCATTTTATTTTTTTTTATCAGTGTTCTTCCCGTTATGGGGTGTACTTTGGACACATTCCATGGATAGCACAGGAGATAATAGGGGTCTCTACCACTCCTGTGACCACTTCGGAGTTACTAACTCATCCTCAGTTTATTATCTTTTTTTTTTTTACTTTATAGAAGGGGAGAAGGGAACTAAATAGGATAGGTTGACAGGCTGTGTCAGAACTAACAGGGAATCCGACACAAAGTATACCGAGCCCTTAGGTGAGAAATTTAAGTCAGTATTAAGGTGAAGTCAGTAAAAGGATCCTCTGATACCTGAAGTGATGTGGGTGTTTCCAGTAGGTTGATCTGTGATGGGGTTTTCTAATAGTCAGAGATAGATCCTGCAACTTCATCCCAATGGTTACTTAAGTTCCTGCAAGTCTTGTAAATCTTCTCAGAAAATCATAGTTTCTTACTTAAACAATTTTGACTCAATAAAACAAAAATTTTTGAAAAATGGACTGACTCTTAAGAAAACAGAAAGATATAAGTTAGTAGCACCTCCCCCACACTTAAGACACACTGTCCCCAGTAGTGTCAAGCGAAGGATCGGTAAAAAGAAAGAAAAATTGTTAAAGTTCTGTTGAGTTCTGTCGGGTTTACCTCTGTCGCTCGAGCATCGATCGTTGCACTAAGTGCATCGACCGTTACTTGGCGATTTTCGTGTATGGTCGATCGTTGCTCAGAACTGCAACGATCGCTGCAATGCGATTACGATCGTGTTGTGACGATCGACACAGAAGTGCGTCGATCGACGCACTGCGATTTATCCGAGACCTGCAAACATAAACTCACCAGAAACAAAAACAAACGTAAAATCCTAACAAAAACACCAAAAATTAAGTAGAAAAACACCAGTACCTAATGGTGGGTTGCCTCCCACCCAGCGCTTGTTTAAGGTCAATAGCTTGACCTATCAGAAAGAGATCGAACTCATGGCGGTTTCAACAGAGACTTTGAGTGTCTCTGTGAATGTCTCCTCATCCAAGGTGGCGTATAAGCATTCAGATCATGAGATCTTCCAAGGAACGAACGAGAAGGGTCGGGGTGGGAGTGTAGCTTCGGCGGGATTCTTTGTTTTTCTGCATTCAAAACAATGTGATCAGAAGGTTTAAGCTTAGGTGATTTGTACCTTACCTTTGACGTATATCTGATGTCTGGAGCTTTCTGCTTATGAGCAGTTGCAGGTACTGAAGATGTTAGAGCAGGTTCAAGAGGAACCGCCATCTTCTTCTTTTCACTATCAGATAATGTAGTTCCACCAATCTGAACTTCTTCTTTTAGATGACCATCAGTGGAGATCATCTTCTTTGCATGAACTCGCAAAGTTTCAACTGGTGGTGTTTTATTCACCTTCTTATTCATCACTTTTATGCAGTTAGCCACTTCTAGCTCTTGTTTAGAAGGTTTGGGAACCTTAGGATATGGCACTGGGGGCTTGTAGACTCGTTCTGGCACTGTTGCAGGTTTCTGGTCATGTATGCGTTCTGTGTCGATCGTTGCATGATGTGTGTCGATCGATGCAAGGCGATTCTGTTTCTCGAAAGAACTCGAAATTGCCGTCAGAATGGCGTGTCGATCGACACTAAGGGGGTGTCGATCGATGCATATATCAGGCAGACAATATTCATCTAGAAAATCCGAGATTATGCTCTCTTCTTCTTCCAGCAAGTCAATCTCATCCCTTATGTTCACAGCATTGATGTGCAGCTTCCGTTCAGCTCTCTTAGCTTCATTCTGCCTCTCTATTGCTGCATCTGTTCGTTGAATTTTGATATCCAGCTCCTCCATATGTGTGCTTAAAGATTCGAACTTCTCATTCAGGTCTTCATACAACGCATCTAGCTTTGAGTTGAAGGACATATCAATCTGTTGTTGTCTCTCAAGATACTGCTCCATCATGATTTCCAATCTGCTCTTATGTGTAGGTGCAGGCGGTGCTTGGTAAGAAGAAACACCACAGTTCCCTGTAAAGGGTTTCTGAAAAGCAGATCCGTGACTATAGAATCCAGCTCCTTCAACGCAATGGTTAGCTTCTTGTGCATACTTTCCAAGTAGAAGACTATGCAGAGAGTCAGCTTGGTTCTTCAACCCAGCTATCTGTGAACTGTCAATTCCTGAGCTGAAAATATCATTCCGACACATCGTTCCTGACGATCTCTTAGTGTCTTCGCGATTCAGCGAAGTGTGTCGATCGATGCAAGAAGGGCGTCGATCGATGCAATGCGAAATCAGAGAAAACAGAAAAATAAATCAGCAAAAGTAATAAAAAAGAATAAAAACAAAAACGAAAAGAAAAGAAAAGGAAAAATCCTAGTAAAACCCTAAGTTCTAAGCTATCGAAGACTCTAAGAGTCCCCGGCAACGGCGCCAAAAACTTGATAGGTGTCAGGTTTTATCCTATATCTAACTGCAAGTGCACAGTTCAGTAGTCGTAGTATATAGGTATCGAATCCACAGGGACTCCGTATTCAATAGCTTAAGAACAGGAAATTAAACTAGGAAGAAAGCAATGTGATTGAATTAAAAGAAATGCGAGAAAGTAAACAAAAAGCAAAGATTGTTGGTTGTGAAAGCAAGTTATTAAAAGCGCTAAGTCTAGGGTGTTCTCAGGAAATCAGACAAGCAGACAGTTCAGTCAGCAAGGATCTAATTAAGCACAGTTCTAGAACTCAAAACACAGATATAGAATTAACCAAATTCCTTTGCGATAATTCTCTAAGTCTAAGTGCAGCAAACCAAACTTTCGTTTGCGAGAACTAACAGATTAAACTAGCATTAATTCCAAGTTTGATATGTTCACAATTATCCTAAACCAAACTTTCGTTTGCGAGAAGTTTAATTGCTCAACCTAATTAGTTCAGATTCCTAAACCCCACTTCCGTGACGTATTTAGCAACCTAAGATCTAGATTCTAATTGATCAGGTTAGAACTAGCTTTAAGCACAATTAGATTGAAGAACAGATATAGTTATGAATCCTCAACTGAATTTAACAAGTCTAGCAAGTCATGAAATCCTGTGTGAGAAACCCTAAACCTAACTAGAAATCTACTCAAACATAGATAATGAAAACATAATCATATGATGAATAAATTGCATAGAAGATAAAGAATAAAAGGGGTTCGAAATCTTCTCCAAATACAGATGAAGTAAAGGTTCAGATCAGCCCCAAAAGCTCTAAAAATCCTCTGCTCTTAATTATGAAAGCGTAAGTAAATAAAACACCAAAAACTTAATTATATAGGTCTAATCTCGGCCAGGGGCTTCTTTGTAAATATCAGGAACTTCTGGATCAGAGTGCAATATCTTGAGTCTTCATAAACCGCCGAGTTTTGGCCCATCTCGCTGGTGCAACGATCGATGCTAGAGTGCAACGATCGACGCATTCCTCTGTTTCGGACAGTGAACTCTATCTCTCGGCCAAACACTCCAAAAATCTCCAAAAAGTGCCATAATCACCAAGTATGCTCCAAACCTGATTATATCTGTAAAAGACTCTAAAAGAACACAAAAATACACTACAACACACTTATATCATGGTCTAAAACTAGTAAAAACCATGATATATCAAAAAACAATCCGCATTTATCGAAATAGGTATAAGAGGCAAAGCAATGGCCCTCGATGACAGTTTCCGGCGACATCGCCGGTGATGGGATGATTATATCCACCTCCGGCAGGATCCGGCATTTCGCCCGCAGCTTCTGTATGTGGTCCACGGTCAAATTGGACGGTGGATGGGGACTGAACGGTCCCGCCGCCACGGTTGGACTCGCCTTGACTGCACCTTTTCGAACCATGATGATTCGATGTATCGGAAATTTCTTTTAAGAAAAGAAGAAAGAAGAAATCTCTAGAGAAAAAAGTCTCGGAGTAGCAGTAAAAAGGAATAAGAGCGAGAAGCAAAAAAAGATAAAATGAGGGAGAAGAAGTTACCTTGTCGATTTGTAGTGCGAGCAGTAATGGGAATCGTGCTAGGTAACTTCTCCTTTTAAACTATCTCGTGCTCGAGATCCGTGGGATCTTTCGTATCCCACAATCCCAACCGCTCAATTCGAAATTTGTAAATGATTGCGAAAAAGATCGAGACAGTTGGGATCCTTCGCGATCTCGACCGTTGATACAAGATCTAAGGGCAGGAGTGAGTGATTGACGATTAAGTCACACCCGCCGTGGTAATGGACGCCCCACAAACAGGTTAATCCAACCCACGCGCCCAATCTTAGCCATCCGATTAAAACAAAATCCGTGAACGAGGCGAAAACGATCATTAGGGTTTCTCTAATATCTAAGGCACGCGCGTCTTCCCGAGAACGTCCACCGCCCATTAACCTCGACTTGTCAAAATTAATAGGCTGGGGGGCTATTCTTGGTACTGGATTTCCCTCTAGGAAATCAGGCCCATTAACAAATAAAACAAAGGCCCGTAATCACGAGCCCACTCCAGAATCAAGACAGAGAGAGATCAACCGTTGTCCCTTGTTGGGCCTACACGAACGACACCTTGACGAGGCCCAAGCAATTCCGAAGTGAAAGGCGATCGAGCTCGAGCTCGGCAGGAGACGACGTGGAGTTAGAGCAACTCGGTCTTCGTCAGTTCAACCGATCCACACAAATCTCGGAGATCGTTATGACGGCGAGGCCAAAATATCGGAACAAGAATATCAAAGTCGAGAGTATAAAAAGAAGAAGTGGCGATTCATTCAAGATATTCCAACCCTAGCTAAGAACACTTCGACTAGATAGCTCGATCATCATACTTTGTACTCTCTTTTCGATTGTGTTTGTTCTATCTCGACGATCAATCTCAATAAAGTCTTTGATTCATAGGAAACTATACCATTTCTATACCCGAAAGTCCAAATCCACGATTACAAATTCTTGGTGTGAATCTCAGATCTCACAATATCTATCTATATCTTTCTCAATATCTATGTATCTCTCTCAAGCTCATTGACCCTTAAATTGATACTCACAGTGATTTAGGGTTTGTATCTCAATATTTGAAGCCGCTTCTTATCCTTCGCCGTTTTCCAGGTATCTATCGATGTATCTCTCGCACAATCGCATCTATCCCTAAACTGTTTATTGATGATTCCTCTGTGATTTATGTGGATGGGTTTATAGCTACTTGTCTCACTTCTCGGTTACTTTGTTTTTGACAGAGATTGAAGAACTAAGGAAGAAACTCGAGTAGTAGGAGCGTTCAGAAGCAGCCACCCAGAAGGTTAGGTCTTTCTCTTAATATCTTTTAAAAAACCCTAGATGAGACTATTACTAGACATCAGCTGCTAGATTTCTCTGTCTGCAGGTTCATAAATTACGGGGTTTCCTTCAAATCAGGGTTTCATATCAAGGGTAATATTTTATTTCGCTATTTATTGATGATTCCTCTGTGATTTATGTGGATGAGTTTATAGCTACTTGTCTCACTTCTCGGTTACTTTGTTTTTGACAAAGATTGAAGAACTAAGGAAGAAACTCGAGAAGTAGGAGCGTTCGGAAGTAGCCACCCAGAAGGTTAGGTCTTTCTCTTAATATCTTTAAAAAACCCTAGATGAGACTATTACTCGACAGCAGATGATAGATTTCTCTGTCTGCAAGTTCATAAATTTCGGGTTTTGCTTCAATTCAGGGATTCATATCAAGGGTAATATTTCTTAACTGATTTACTGTCACATATGGTTATCTGGAATTCACTAAGAAATTTGTATCCGCAGCCTTAACCTTTCCAAGTTTAATGACTGGTCGAGCATTCGTTCTTGTCATTTGAAACAGATATCAAGAAGAAGCTGTCTCCCTAATCTCCCAAAGGTAATTGACAATTTTGTTCTGGTTTTCGTTCAATTTTTCGTTGTCTAAATATTAATTTAGTTTTGTTTTACGTTTTGATTCAGAAATGGAAGAAAGGAAGATCATAGTCTGCGGACTCCCGGCAATGGGAATCATACCAAAGCTCCGCCCACAACCACAACAAGAAGCAGATAATGATCGAGGAGGCGATGTGGTGGAGCTCACAGGAGTAGAATACCGTAGAGCTATGGGTTACATGATACGGGTTGAGGAAGACCAAGCATATATCGCACCTGAGTTCCAAAGACTTGTCAAAAATCTCATAAGGGAAGAACAAAGACTCAGAAACCAAGAACTCAACTCAGCTGCTATGAAACGACCAAAGAAAGAACAAGGAGAGTCTTCAAGAAAGGGTGGTCGTCGAGGCTAAGTAGCAGAAGCTGAAGGTGTTAGGGAGGTGTGTTTGATGTATGAACAATGTTTGTGTTAATTGGATTTGATTTATTTTTCATTGGTTGAACCGTGTTTTTAATACCCTGATGTGAATCTATTTTTATTTTATAATATTTCTTTTTTTAATTTAAATGTAATTAAAATTAATATTAAAATTAAATTAAATTAATATTTACAGAAAATATTAGGGTAAAAAAAATATGATTTCGGACAATCGAAATACATAACATTTATGGATTGATATGTTTAATCTAACAATAACATTTAAAAGATTGTTATCTTTACAATATAGAAGACGACTATATAACGCTATTATATAGCTAATTCATAATCTCATAAACGCTATTGTAGAAATAACCTATTGCATCAAATAAACGCTATCTTAAAAAACATATACAACAGCATTTAAAGTAAACGCTATCTAAAAATTAAATATCATAGCATGTATGTAAAACGCTATCTTAAAAATATATAACATAGCGTATACTGTAAACGCTATCTAAAGTGTCAGATTTTTTATCGCGGTCGATGACATAGCGGGTAACACAACGCTATCGTATCGATACATAGCGTTTTTCGGTAGCTATTAATACGCGAATTTCTTGTAGTGTATAAACCTCAAACCCTAAATATACCCTAAAACTTCAAACTCTAGAACTTAAACTCTTAATCATAAACTATAAAATCAAAATACAAATAATTAATTATATATACATAAAACTATTATTTTTAAATTCAATACCACAATATTCATATCCTAAATTAAATAAACCATATATATATATATATAAACTTAAACTATAACCAAAAATCTAATAACTAAAACTCTAAAAAATATAATATATCTAAAATTATGATTCAAAACTTATAAAAATAATTTTTATTTCCAAATCTACTATTTTCAGACTTCAACTTAAAACCTTACAACATTCCTAACTCTAAACCCTAAAAAACCCCTAACCCCTAAACAAACCCTCTAAACCATAATCATATTATTATCCTTAGTACTCTTAAACATAAACTATTAAATCAAAATATAAATATTAATTATAAAATTATTATTTCCAAATCTAAAACCCTAAACAATCCCTAAACCCTAAACAAACCCTAAAACCCTAAATTATAAACAAAAATCTAACTAACAAAACTATATAATCCTTAGTACTCTTAAACATAAACTATTAAATCAAAATATAAATATTAATTATAAAAAACTATTATTTCCAAATCTAAAACCCTAAACAATCCCTAAACCCTAAACAAACCCTAAAACCCTAAATTATAAACAAAAATCTAACTAACAAAACTCTAATTATTATAAAAATAAAAATATTTTCCAAATGTATTATTTTCAAATATTAACTTCAAACCCTAAACACAACCCTTTAAACACTATATCATAAACCATAATCATAAAAGCCTAAACCCTAAACAACCAAAAATATAATTAATAAATTTTAATACTAAACATATCCAAAACTAATATTTAACACTTATAAATAAAAATATTTACTCATATTAACTAATATTTTAAATACTATAGCATATAAAAAACTATTTAACACTAATTTAATTACTACATATGTTCATATTTACTAATACTATATATATATATATATATATATATTTTTTTTTAGTTTTACAATTTCAAAGTTTTTATAGGTTACATTCTTAAACTTCATATTTTTAAAATTTTCGTTTTATTAGTTTTATTATTTTTAAAGCATTTTTAGTTATTATATATTAACTAAATTCTTAAATAATTTTGATTTGTTGAAATTATCTTCACAAGGGTCACTAATATCTACCATTAGATCAATATCTGATGTCAAATCCCAGCCATTGGATATTTTCAAAAAAAAATTCTCTTCACCTTTTTTTTTGCATCTTCTCTTCACCTCTTAGCCTAATTAATCTTAACTCATTCTTCTTTCTCCTTAAGTCATTCTTCACGCCTCCGCGGTAAACACGAAAACCCTTCACGCCTCATCCTTCTCCTTAACCTATCGTTCTTAACTCATCCTTCTCCTTAACTCATCCTTCATGCCTTCGTCTTCATTAGCACACAAGAACATGAGGAAGAACAATCGATGGCAAAGAAGAATCTCGCCGTCGACTCGTCCCAGATCTCCAGCTCTGTAGCACACTCTTCTCCAGTGTCTCGGATCTCGCCTCCTCTCATCTCAGACGTGGAGGATTCGCCGCGGTTACACGAACGTCGGAGCTTCAACGTCGGAGCCTTCGTGATATCGCACCGTTCTCAATCAATCTGAAATCGAAGACGAAGCAACAATAGCCAGTCTACGTGAGGGTTTGGGCAGAGGAGGAGCCGCCAGAGCTTCACCGCTCTCTTCTCCGTCTCCATCCCACTCTTCCATGTCTCCTTCACTAGATCCGGTGATGCGGCGGTGGTGGTCTGAGCAGAGGCAGCAGAGGCTTCAGATCCGCCATTATCGTCACCGGAGACTCCATTTGTGCCAGCTTTCGTAGCCACCAGAGCCACGGCGTTGAAGACGAAGGTGGCCAAGCCCGTAGACCGAGTCTTTTTTATAATTTATTTATTATGTTTTGTTAATAACTTTATTTTTTAGTTTTATATATTGTAGTATGATTATTAATAAAAATTTAATAATTGATTATTTTAATTTAATTTTATTATTTGTATAAATTTTTTTATTTTTTATAATATATAGCCACGACTTATTCCGTAGCAATTCGTAGCTAAGGCCACGAAACAAATCGTGGAAATTTCGTAGCTAAAGCCACAACTTCATTCGAGGCAATTCGTGGCTTTATAAGCCACATATGTTTTCCTTGCTATTCGTGGCTATATAGCCACAAACTTAATTGTGGCTATTCGTGGAAGTGTAGCCACGAATTGCCACAAAAGACAGATAGCAACGAGCCCATAGCTACGAATTTTTTTTGTGGCTATTTGTGGCTATGGCCAAAATAGCCACGAAATAAGCCCCATAGCCACGAATAAATCCGTGGCTATGGGGCAATTTTCTTGTAGTGAAAATTAGCTGCCGAAGTGAGAAAAGAGAGAGAGGAAACAGAAGTATGAGATAGTCTGTGTGATCATGTACTGACTGAGTAAGAGTCAATGTGTCCTCTGATCGATACTCCCTCGGGGAGATCGTACATAATTGTTTATAGAAGTCAGTATGGTGATTTTGGATGTGTTGATTTGAATGTGGAGTTTACTTGGGATAATTGTTAAGTGTGGGAGAAGTATATTGTGGTCTCGATTTCTGCATGTTCATTTTCATGTGGCATACTAAAGGGAATGTGAGTGTGGTGTTCTAACGATGAAATGAGTTTCTGATTTTTTCAAACTTCTTTACATGTTCTCGGTTTTCTGTTTTCTTGAGGGCAAACAAAGGCTAAGTGTGGGAGAGTTGATATATCATGGTTTTTATGGGTTTTAAGCCTTGATATATGTACATAATGGATTCGTTTTAAGTGTCTATCGAGTCTTTTTGAGACCTTTATAGGTTTGCACACGTTTGGAGATATTATGGAGATATTGGAGCTATTTGAGACATTTTGGAAGATTGAAGCCGAGTTGATCACGTCACCATCGATGTTGAAGCGGAGTATCGACTGATGCACACCTTGTGTTGTTCGACACAGGATCACAATATCAATATCACGCCAAGTCATGAAGACTTGTGAAGATTTACAATATGGCCTATAAGTTTTATTATTTAAAGAAGAGACCCAAAACGTGTATTAGCCTTTTAATTAGGTTCTTAGAAGTTTTGATGATTCATACTTTTGACACTGAGTTTTTGAGAGAGACTAGAGCTTGGGGCTGATCCGATACTTTTTAATACTTTTGAAAAAAGATTTTGAATCCCTTTTCTTATTTCTCTTTTGATTTATATGATATCTATTTCATCCATGTCTTTTGTTTCATTCGATGTGTCTGAGTAGGTTTATAGATTCTCGTTAGGGAATTCAAGGAATTCTAGATTGATTGATTTGTTAGGATTCATAACTTGATTAGTTCTTCACCTAAAGTTGTTCTTAAGGCTAATTCTAGATTGATCACCTAGAATCTAGATCATAGGTTTCTAAGTTGACACGAAAGTGTAATTTATAATTTGATAGGACTTAGGGTGAGCAAATTAGATAATTGCAAAGGAATCTGGATTATATAATTTGTGAACAAATCTAACATGCATTTAATGCTAGTTTAATCTTTAGAAGTCGCAAAGAAGTCGCAAAGAAGTCGACACTGAAAGTCTATCGTGAGAGTCTTGAGTTTCAGTGGATTCGACCCCTATATACTACAATTGCATTATGTGCACTTGCAGTGTAACTCTAGGGAATTGAAACTTTGAGCATATCAAATGTACCTTGGAAGGTGATACATTAAGGGAGGACTTGTGAAGATGTGCGTCCAGGCTGTCATCAAGGGGGAAATGATGAAGCAAGTAGCTCTAAGAATAAGATTGTTGCAAATGTTGTTTCAGAAGTTCATCAAAAAACTGTTGTTACCGTTGTTGAAATGAATAAGAATCCAATTGCTTACTTGCTTGAGTCTTTTAATATTTTGCATGAAAGATTAGCACATTTGAATAATAAATCAATAAATTGTTTGATGAATATGAACCTAATCCCTAAATATAGAATAAGTAAATACAAACTCACAAAACACCATCATCCAAAGTCGAAAGGACAACCGCATCTTTAGATTTAATTCACAATGAATTATGTGACTTAAATTTTGTCAACTAGAGGTGCGAAAAATTATTTTATGACATATATAGATGATCATACGAAATATTGTTATGTTTATTTGCTAAAAAGCAAAGATGAAGGTCTGGAAAAGTTTAAGGAATATAAATTGGAAGTTGAGAATCAACCTAGTAAGACTATTAAAATAGTCAGAAGTGACATACGATGGGAGTATGCTGGTCATTTTAATGCCTTTTGTCAAGAACATGAGATTATCCACCAAATGACTGCTCCTTATTCACCATAATCTAATGGAGTCATGGAACGAAAGAACCGAACTCTAAAAGAAATAATGAATACAATATTGCAAAGCGAACACGCGATCAAAGAGACGAAAATAAGGCAAGCACCTATGGTACTTCAGTCCATGAATGATGGATAAGATACTGAAGATGAACCTAGATGAAGTAAAAGAGCTCGTAAGGAAAAAAATTGTGGCGATGATTTCATGATGGTCTTTCTTTTAGAGAACGAACCAAGAACATTTGTAGAATCCATGTATACACCAGACATGCATTCTTGGAAAGAAGCCGTTAATAGTGAAATCGATTCCATTATGAATATTCATACATGGTTTATAAACGATTTACCACAAGGGTTTAAAGCATTACGGTGTAATTGGATTTTCAAAAAAAAGAGTTGAAAACCGATGGCTCAATCGATGCTTGTGGTGCAAGGTTTCTAGCAAAAAGAAGGCATGAATTTCTTTGACACTTATTCTCCAGTAACGAGAATAACTTCAATAATTTTGTTGATTGGTGTAACAACATTAAGAGACCTAGAAATACATCAAATGGATGTTAAGACCGCTTTTCTACACAGAGAATTAGAAGAGAAAATATATATGAAACAACCCGAGGGATTTGTTATTCTTGGACAAGAACACAAAGTCTGCCGACTTGTCAAATCTTTAAATGGATTTAAGCAAGCTCCAAAATAATGGCATGAGAAATTTGACAACATAATGATGTCAAACGGATCCAACATAAATGAATGTGACAAGTGTCTCTATATAAAAAATACTCCAAATGGGTATGTCTTGTTATATTTATATGTAGATGATATGCTCATTATTGGGAGCAATAAAGACATGATCAATTAGACTAAGACCATGCTTAGACAGAAATTTGGCATGAAAGATATGGGACTTGCGGACGTAATTTTAGGAGTCAAGATCACTAAAAATTCTGAAGGAATCATCATGTTCCAAGCCTATTATGCTGAAAAGATACTTGAGAGGTTTAAAACCAACTCAAATGGGAGAAAAAAAAACTCCAGTTGACGTACAACTTTACATGACTAATAACTCATGAGAACCGGTGTCGCAAGTGGAATATACAAGGGAGATCGGAAGTCTGATGTACTTAAATTTTTTTATTATATCCGATTTAGCGCACTCACTAAATATACTTAGTCGCTATACTAGTAATATGTGACATAATCATTGAAAACCTATAACAAGAGTATTAAACTATTTACGTTATACACAAAATTATGGCTTGCATTATGGTAAAAAAACAAGCAATTTTGGAAGGATATAGCAATGCAAATTGGATATCCGACTCCAAAAATTCAAAATCCACGAGTGGATATGTCCTTACGTTGGCAGGTGCAAAAGTGTCCTGGAAATCTTCCAAACAAACTCGGTTGGCCAAATAGGCCATGAAATCTGAGTTTATAGCGCTAGACAAGGCTGCAGAGGAAATATAATGGCTTCAAATTTTCTGGAAGATATACCGATGTGGAAAAAACCAGTGCAAGCTCTTCGTGTACACTGCGATAGCCAGTCGGCTATATCTAGAGCACTGAATAATCTCTATAATGGTAAATATCATCATATTGGAAGACATCATAAAACTATTAGACACTTAATCTCGACGGGAGTAATCACAGTGGATTACTTCAAATCGAATGACAACCTAGCGGATCCATTTACAAAAAAGTTTTTTTCACGTGATCAAGTTGTAAAATCATCAAGAGTAATGGGTCTAAAGCCTACGACTAAAGAGGAAGTTTGATGAAAACCCTACCTACGTGATTGCAGATCCCAAGATGTAGGTTCAAAGGGAAAACTAAATCAAGCTGAATCGAAAAGAGCACGGTAAAAATCTTGTATGTGCCCAGTTCCTAGGATGATAAACAGTGTTACATGTAGGTTATAAGGATAAGCATTGGATTTTAATGATTTCACAGTTTCGCAATAGTGGAGTATAACATGATACTTCTAAAAGGAAGCTAATGATGGATCACTTAATGAGAGTGAAATAGGGCTTTTTATAGAAGAATGAAAGTGAAGCTATATTCTCCAAGTTTACTATATAAAAACCAAGAATGTTCAAAGCCAAAATGAACACAATAGAGAACATATTTCTACGAGAAAATGTCTCTATGTTTTACAAGTTGTCTCGATCTACATCAAAGACAAAATGTTCACCTCCTGACCGAATAACCCGACACATATTAAAAATGATTGGTTCAAAGCTGTAACATGCTACCTCTCAGAAATAGTTACGTTTTCGTATACTCTCGAAAGTCTGTCTAGTCGAGTCATGTCATGTGTAGTCTAGTCGAGTCTGTCTAAGTCATCAAGTATGACTAGGCCATCAAGTCTGTTGAATCTTCATTTATTTAGAGTCATTTCTATTCATGTGGGGGATTGTTGGATCAATAATTTTAATAAATATTTTGGGTTTATAAAATAATGTATAAGTTGAAAAATGGGCATGAGCCAATAAATTGGCAAAGGCTTTTCATTCTCCAATTGTAAGTGGGAAGTTAATTTGTCTCACATTGGTAGTTGGGGAAACTTTAGAGTAATATATATATGGACATCGCCATACATTTTTTAAATGGCTATGGAGAGAGAAAGGAGGGATCACATGTGCGAGTCGCCGCCGCCGTCCGGTCGGCTTGTGGTTTATGGAATGAGCCTCTAAAGAGGTTGCTCGCGTATCTTTTTAGGAGAAATTCATAAGAATTTTTGTGACCCAATAAGAAAATAATTTCGAAAATAATTTTTGAAAACCAAAAGAATATCCGAAATGTGCGAGTAAATGCTGAAAAATATTCGCCATCAGTTACACAATTTTCGTAATGTCTATAACGTATGCGAGATTTTCTCAAGCGACTAACCGAACCTATCTCTCTCTTTTCCTATCAGTCCGATTGGTGAACAAAAGCGGAACGATAATTTTAGTGGTAGACGGGAGTGGTAAGCAGTTATAGAATAGTGCAAAGAGGTAAAAACAAGCGGTTGGAGAAACGGTATAAAAGCGGAGAGAAAACAAATTAATATCGCTTTTGCTACCACTTTTGTGACTGATAATCATCAAAGCGGTAAACCTCATACCGTTGCGGTAAGAAGTTACTAATCAAAGCCTATATAATTTGAAACTCGTCTCTCACTCATTATCATTTTTCTATATGGGAAAAAATCCCAACTCTCTCTCTCTCTCTCTCTTTCTTTCTAAATTAAACGTAAGTCTATTTCGAGAGTATCGTAGTATTATATCGTTCGTCGAATTCATGTTTCGAATGTTGTGAAAAGGAATTGATACGGTTGTATCGTGAGACTTTAGAATCGAACAAAATGATCACATTACTGGAAATTTATTGAGTTAAGGGAAAATACTAAATATCGTCTCCGTATACTGTTACGCGTTTATAAAATTATAGCCCGTAATTTCATTTCCGAAATTTTGAGCACCTACATAATATTCTATAAATTTGTTTGCTCCTCAGTGTTTAAAATTAAATCACCTTTAAGTTGTATTTTATTTATGCAACATCTTTTCATTACACATTAGCAGTTTCCAATGCATATGGTACTAGATGTATTGAATAAAATAAAAATAGAAAACTTTTTTTGTGTCAACAAAATAAAACACTTTGACAACTGGTTTTAGTTATTAGTACTTTTTCTTAAAAAATAATTTTGTTTCTCCTCAAAAACATTCTTGTTGTTTTCTGCTTAAATTATACTTCTTTTACCACTTCAAACCTTTTACTCCCAAATTTATAAACTACTATTTAATTTCAAACCCTAGACGTTTCGTTTTCTCACCAATTACTGAGACAAAACAATTAATTTCGACTAACTTTTGTTCTTCAAACTTTTGTCAGAATCTAAACAATGGCTCCTCAGACGTTCAGACAAATTTCTTGCATAAACAACTTTGTTCCTTGCTTTTGGGACCTAAAAGTGATGTTTCTCCGTATTTGGATGTGTTTTAGGTTTACTGAACCAACCATCCGAATGATTTTGGTGGATGAAAAGGTAACCTCTTTTTTTACTCCATAATTTGTTATGGTTATTTGGCTATTGCATGTTTTGTTACTGAATTCGTTTGTTGTTTTAGGGTACTGAAATAAAAGCTACTGTTCTTGAACCTCTTATTGAGAAATTTCGTTACACAACTTGGTGTGAGGGTCGTTGGTTTAAAATTTCGAATGCTTGAGTTTTACAAGTGATATACCATGGATTTTAGGGATTTTAACCATGGTATATGTCTTATTTATCGAGTCTATTATTATGTTTTAGAGCCTTTCAGGTACTTTACAGGTTTTACCACATTTGGAGTTTACTTGGACATTGTGATACATTCTGGAGATTTTTAGAGCATCTGCCCGAGAAGAAGAAGTCACTGTCGATATATGATGTTGGTGTCGATCGACACACACTTTGGTGTCGGTCGACACAGTTCGCGTACCAGAGGATCTTATCAATTAATGAAGATTTGCAACTTGACCCAAAAGTTTATCATAATTACAAAGTGACCCAATTCGTGCTTTAGTTATTTATTAGGTTTTACAGCCACTTGTTATTCTAAGCTTTCATACTTTAGAGCATAGAATTTTAAGGGCTGGTTTTGTTCTCGAAAGAGACTTGATTTCGAACCCCTGTTCTTATTCCTTTGATTATTTTATGATATCTACTTTGATTATGTTTTCTGTTATGATTGCTATGTCTGAGTAGATCTCTTGTTAGGTTAGGGATTCTCATTAGGGATTTGAAGGAATGTTAGATTAATTGATTAAAGATTCATCATCTAGTTCTTCATCTAATCTGTTCTTAAAGCTTGATCTGAACTGGCCATTTAGATTACTGATTTTAGGTTGATTTACACAACGACAGTTGGTTTATTTAACTAGAGCTGATTAGGTGAGCAATTTATCTACTCGCAAAGGAATTTGGTTTAGAGAAATTGTGAACGAACGAACTTGGAATTAATGCATGTTTAGAACTCTAGGATTCGCAAAGAAATTTGGTCTGCTAGGTTGTTAGACATAGATAATTATCGCAGCGACAGCTGGTTAGTTTTACCTTCGTGATTCTAGTTCAAGAACGCTATAGATTGAATCTGACTGTTTGTTGATCTGATTTCCCGATATCCTGAGAACTCCTGAAACCTAACGCCTTCGTTTGATTGCTTACATCCACCTCGCTCCATTTATTTACTTGCTATTTACTGCTTTACAAAATCTGCTTCGCTTAGTTTAATCTGAATTACTTATAATCTATCGTGTGACCGGAGTCCTTGTGGATTCGATACCCTAAGTACTACATCTGCATCACTGTGCACTTGCAGTTAGAATAGGGATAAACCTTGACCTATCAAGTTTTTGGCGCCGTTTCCGGGGACTCTTTGAGTTCGCCGATAGATTTAGTATTAGGATTTAGATTAAGCATTTTTTATTTTTCTTGTTTACTCACGTTCTTGTTTCTTTGGTGTTGCAGGAATCGCACTGCATCGATCGACACGGTCCTGTGTGTCGATAGACAATGATTCGCAATTGCATCGATCGACACTCTACTTGCATCGATCGACACAAGGCGAAACCAGAGGTACCGAGAGCTTGGATGTATAACAGGTTTCGCCCTATGGAACCTGTGATTCTGATTCGCGGCGAGAACGACATTCTACGAGACCAAGAGGGTCATATATGCAACGCGAAGGGTCAGAAACTGGATGGGGAAGGAAACCCCATCATACCATACGCATTGGTTGAGCAGATAGCTGAGAAGAGAGAAAAGATTGATTCTTTCCACAACATCCTACTTTGGAAGAAACAATTCCGAGCTGATGGAGAAGCTGAAGAGTTTGCAGGAGTGAATTATATAGCTGGAGCTGATTATCATGGACAGACGTATGGAAATCAGCAGAGACAAGATTCTAGTTATGCTCCGAGATCGAGAGATTATGGTTATCCATCTCACCAAACATCTCCTGCGCCTACACATAAGAGCAAATTGGAAGCCATGATAGAGCAGTGTCTTGAGGGACAACAACAATTCGCTGCTTCTTCCAACTCGAAGCTTGATGCCTTGTACACTGACTTTAATGGGCAGTTTGAGTCCTTGAACACTCATATAAGGCTGCTGGACACACAAGTGAGTCAGATTTCAAGTTCTGTCAAAAGGAAGAATGCTCAGAATGCTCGTGTCAACGCCATCTCGGTTCAGGGTGAACACATGCTAGATCAGGGATCATATCTTGAAGTTAAGGCTATGAAGATCGTGGAAAACAGAGAAGAATCTGAGATTGAAATCCCTGAGTTTGAGAGTTTCGACGGACCAGACTCAACCGAGATTGACATTGATCTTTTGACTTGGACAATTCAGATTGATAATGGACCAAGCCAAGAAGAGAAATTTGAGTTTGAGACTACTGAATTAGTGAGGAAAGCTGAAAAACCCGAGACTGAAGCTGGAACTCGAGATGAATTACTTGCATCGATTGTTGCACCACGAGCATCGATCGTTGCATACTGTGAAGAATCAGCCTCACTTGTTTTTCGTGCAGTTGTTAAGGAACGAGTCTACAACCCTCCTATACCGTTCCCAAGAATTCCTAAAAAGTCTAAGCATGAGCAGAATGAGGCTAAGTGCATGGTAGTGGTGGATAAGGAGATTAATGAAACTCCACCAGCTGAAGCTTCGCAAGTTCATCCTTGTGAGTTGGGATATGCAAAGAAGATGATCTCCACTGATGGTCATGTGAAAAATGAAGTTCAGTTTGATGGAACTACAGCGTCTGATAGTGGAGATAAGAAGATGGTGGTTCCTCGGGAATCTACTCTAACATCTTCAGAGCCTACAACTGCTCATAAGCCGAAAGCTCCGAAAATCAGATCTCCACCGAAGGTAAAGCATAAACCATCTAATTTTCAACCTCCTGACCGCATTACTGTGAATGCAGGAAAACGCAGCAAACCATCTAAGCTTCGCTCCCGCCCTGGATCTCTTCCTATGTTCCTTGGACGATCTCATGCTGATACTGCTTACACACCACCGTGGATGAAAAGACATTCACAGAGACATTCCAAGTCTCTGTTGAAACCCCCATGAGTCTGATCCCTTCCAATAAGTCAAGCTAATGACTTAAAACAAGTGTTGAGTGGGAGGCAACCCACTGTTAGGTTTTTAGTGTTTATTTATTTATTTTTGGTGTTTTTATTATGATTTTACGTTTTGGTTTTGTTTTTGGTGAATGTTCACTGCAGAATATGAAGTCTGGAAACTGACGGATCGCTCAGCAACGGTCGTTGCAGACATGAGCAACGATCGTCACAAGGAGAAAACACAAGAGACTAAAGTCGCAGTGTGACGATCGTCACTGCCCTGAGCAGCGATCGTTGCCCGGTTCAAATTTAAAATCAAAGGTACGAGAGTTAACCAAAAAATTAGGACTGGTTTAACCATCCCGATTAAGCAACGATCGTCACATACGTTGCAACGATCGTTGCACACCCGCACGAGGTAAGTACCCGAGAATCTTTCTTTCTCTTTTCTTCTCCAACTCGCGATTTCTCCTCAAGAACCCTAAAATTCCCTTTTGCTCAATCTCCCTCATTTCTCACTCATTTTTAACGATTCAAGTGCCTAATCCACTCGATTTTCTCTCCTCTATCCATTTCTATCATCTATTTCAACCGGTTTTGAGGTATGTATCCCGAATCTCTCTATTTTCGTTTCGGCCCAAGGTAGAAAAATCTGAACTTTATCATGATTTGTTGCTCATAGAACGGAATTGATGGTTTGTTGATCTTATTAGTGACGATTTGATGCTAGTTTAGTGCATGCATTGACAGATTTAGAAAGGTTTTGGAAAAAATTTCAATTCAACGACAAAGCTTTCAGATGTCTGATTTAGGGCGGATTATATGACGAATTTGGGAACATTAGATGTTGGTTTGGTTGCTAATGATGACTGATTGCGATGATACGAGTTTATGTGCTTGAATTTAATGATCTTAGAGCCTTGGCTTAAATGCAAGTTGTTTCTTGTGTCTTTGATTTCAGATGGCACCGAGGAAGAAACAGAATGTGCCTGCTGAAGCTGAACCACTTGCCGACTGGTTCGTTCGCATATCTCCTATGCATGCTCCTTACATTGGCGAGATTGGCACAGTGCGTGCTCCTTGGCCTAAAGCAGAACATGAGAAGATTCATGTGACTAGAGTATGGGCTCATGATGCTAAGACAGAGACTGAGAGTAAAGCATTTTTAGAGAGACCGATTTCTGAGACTTGGGACGATTATGACACGCTGTTCTACAACGCGTGGCATGACATGACTCTCAAGCCTACGCGATTTGCAGACTACCAGACCTGTCGGATGCTTGGGATTGACAGTCAGGTGCTCGAGGTTACAAGACAGATAGGGCTAGGGACTATGCCGATGAGGAGCTACGATCTCTATCCTGACTTGGTGCGACAGCTGTTGTCCACTTGTAGTGTTTACTACACTGATCCTGTTCTCAGGACAGCTCGGGAGGGCACATTCACATTTATGTGTGACGGAGTCAGGTATCGGATCAGCATTCGTGATCTCTGCAGGATCTATGGGTTTTATGATCAGGCCCCTCATTGCTCTCTGGTTGGAGAGTGGGACACCGAGAGCTGTCAGTTTTTCTGGGACCACATTGGAAGTGAGGTGTATAATTCACGCCATACGAAGCAGATACAGTTGCGCCATCCAGTCCTGCGATATGTTGGGCGAATTTTAGGATACACTCTCCTTTGTAAAGCTGAGGTGAACAAGCAAAGGAAGCTGGAGTTGCGGTTACTATTCACGGAGTGAGTCATTTGTTCGAGGAGACACCTTTGCAGGATCCAGCTCCCCAGTTGAATTTGGGAGCAGTTTTTGCAGACCACTTATGCGAGCAGAAGACTAAGCCATTTTCTGGGAAGAAGACTGAGTCAGTAGGGAGTTTACTTACTCCTATTTTCCAGCATTTCAGGGTCCCTACAGCTGGGAGAGAGTGCAACAAAAAGAGGGTTTGGATGGATTATGGTCACTTGAAGAACACTACTTGGATGAAGGACGAGAAGCTTTGGGTTTATCATGACGCAGATTCAGATGAGTGGTGTGTGAAGCTTCATGCTGCTGAGCTTACTAGGATTGATTCCTTGGAGGCCTTGCGCTTTGAGACTCCTAGGAACCTGAGACGCGGCGTTCCTACGATGGCTAACCCTCTAGGAGCTTCATCTTCTTCTGCACCGGGACCATCTGCTCAGAGTTTTGCTTTTACTCCTGCACCCGAGGTTCCTGCTGCTGCTACATTTTATGTTGGTCCTTATCCAGCTCCATCCATGCCTAAACGTGAGATGTCTGAGGGTGATTGGAGAGAGCGGCAGGAAGGTATGTTTCAGACTATTTGGGATTTCATGCGTGGCTGCACTTACAGGAGACAGCCACAGGTTCATCAGCCTGTTCCTGCCAGTCGACGTCGACAGCGTTCCCCAACTCCCGGCACTTCGAGTAGTTCTGATCGCTATGCTGGCATAGATGATGAGTAGAGAGTGAGATTGGTCCGCTTTTTCAGACTACGGTTCTGTATTTTCTTTTCTTTCTTTCTTTTTGCATTTTTGATTTGATTTTCTTAGGAACTTTATGCTTGGATGATGTTGTTAATATATGACTATCTGTTGCTTTTATTCTACTTGTCTTTCAGTGTTTTTCAGCTGTAGGTTCGAAAATTTGATAATTTTCAACGGACTAACCTGCTAACTTGCTGACTGATCCGAAAATCGCAGTGCGTCGATCGACACACCACTGTGTCGATCGTCACAACACAATCAAAATCGCACTGCAGCGATCGTTGCGGTCCTGAGCAACGATCGACCACTAACGAAAATCGCCCAACAACGATCGATGCAGGTGCGACAGAGGTAAAAATCAGAGAGAACTTAACACGTCCATTACCAAATTTTTATTTTTCTTTTTGCCAATCCTTCGCTTGACACTACTGGGGACAGTGTGTCTTAAGTGTGGGGGAGGTGCTACTGACTATTATCTTTCTGTTTTCTTAGAGTCAGTATGTTTTTCAAAATTTCGTTTTATCGAGTCAAAATAGTTTAAGTAAGAAACAATGATTTTTGAGAAGATTAATAGCACTTGCAGGAACTTAAGTAACCATTGTGACTACTTTGCAGATGATCTATGACTATTAGAAAACTCAGACACGGATCAGCCTACTGAGGACACCCACATCGCTTCAGGTATCAGAGGATCCTTTTACTGACTTCAAACTTAATACTGACTTAATTTCTCACCTAAGGGCTTTGTATACCTTGAGTCAGATTCCATTGTTAGTTCTGACACAGCCTGTTAACCTGTCCTATTTGGTTCCCTTCTCCCCTTCCATAAAGTAAAAAAAAAAGAGTAATAAACTGAGGATGAGTTGGTAACTCCGAAGTGGTCACGGGAGTGGTAGCTACTACTATTACCTCCTGTGCGATCCATGGAATGTGTCCAAAGTACACCCCATAACGGGAAGAACACTGGAAAAAAAAAATGATACCCAGTGGGGAAAAATCAGTTGTTAAAGAAGGGAAAAGAGAAGAAAGGGACCAGAGAAAGATAGTATGGTGGTCTAGAGCTGACAAGGTAAGAGTCCATGTGCCCTTTGATCGATACTCCTTAGGTGAGACCGCACTTAAATACTTGCAGAAGTCAGTAGGGAGAATTTGAATGCGTGAATGTGATTGTGGAGTTTACTTAGGACAGTTGCTAAGTGTGGGGGAAGTATATTGTGGTCTTGAGTTCTGTAGGAAAGTTTTCAGTGGATTACTTAGTGAATGTGAATGCGAAAGTTCCTAGGACGAAATGAGTTTCTGTGTTTTCAAACTTCTTCTCTTATATTTTGGTTCTTTACTTGCTTGAGGGAAAGCAAGAGCTAAGTGTGGGGGAGTTGATATACCATGGATTTTAGGGATTTTAACCATGGTATATGTCTTATTTATCGAGTCTATTATTATGTTTTAGAGTCCTTTCAGGTACTTTACAGGTTTTACCACATTTGGAGTTTACGTGGACATTGTGATACATTCTGGAGATTTTTAGAGCATCTGCCCGAGAAGAAGAAGTCACTGTCGATATATGATGTTGGTGTCGATCGACACACACTTTGGTGTCGGTCGACACAGTTCGCGGACCAGAGGATCTTATCGATTAATGAACATTTGCAACTTGACCCAGAAGTTTATCATAATTACAAAGTGACCCAATTCGTGTTTTAGTTATTTATTAGGTTTTACAGCCACTTGTTATTCTAAGCTTTCATACTTTAGAGCAGAGAATTTTAGGGGCTGGTTTTGTTCTCGAAAGAGACTTGATTTCGAACCCCTGTTTTTATTCCTTTGATTATTTTATGATATCTACTTTGATTATGTTTTCTGTTATGATTGCTATGTCTGAGTAGATCTCTTGTTAGGTTAGGGATTCTCATTAGGGATTTGAAGGAATGTTAGATTAATTGATTAAAGATTCATCATCTAGTTCTTCATCTAATTTGTTCTTAAAGCTTGATCTGAACTGGCCATTAGATTACTGATTTTAGGTTGATTTACACAACGTCAGTTGGTTTATTTAACTAGATCTGATTAGGTGAGCAATTTATCTACTCGCAAAGGAATTTGGTTTAGAGAAATTGTGAACGAACGAACTTGGAATTAATGCATGTTTAGAACTCTAGGATTCGCAAAGAAATTTGGTCTGCTAGGTTGTTAGACATAGATAATTATCGCAGCGACTGCTGGTTAGTTTTACCTTTGTGATTCTAGTTCAAGAACGCTATAGATTGAATCTGATTGTTTGTTGATCTGATTTCCTGATATCCTGAGAACTCCTGAAACCTAACGCCTTCGTTTGATTGCTTACATCCACCTCGCTCCATTTATTTACTTGCTATTTACTGCTTTACAAAATCTGCTTCGCTTAGTTTAACCTGAATTACTTATAATCTATCGTGTGACCGGAGTCCTTGTGGATTCGATACCCAAAGTACTACATCTGCATCAATGTGCACTTGCAGTTAGAATAGGGATAAACCTTGACCTATCAAGTTTTTGGCGCTGTTGCCGGGGACTCTTTGAGTTCGCCGATAGATTTAGTATTAGGATTTAGATTAAGCATTTATTTTATTTTTCTTGTTTACTCACGTTCTTGTTTCTTTGGTGTTGCAAGAATCGCACTGCATCGATCAACACGGTCATGTGTGTCGATCGACAATGATTCGCAATTGCATCGATCGACACTCTACTTGCATCGATCGACACAAGGCGAAACCAGAGGTACCGAGAGTTTGGATGTATAACAGGTTTGGCCCTATGGATTCTGTGATTCTGATTCGCGGCGAGAACGGCATTCTACGAGACCAAGAGGGTCATATATGCATCGCGAAGGGCCAGAAACTGGATGGGGAAGGAAACCCCATCATACCATACGCATTGGTTGAGCAGATAGCTGAGATGAGAGAAAATATTGATTCTATCCACAACATCCTACTTTGGAAGAAACAATTCCGAGCTGATGGAGAAGCTGAAGAGTTTGCAGGAGTGAATTATATAGCTGGAGCTGATTATCATGGACAGACGTATGGAAATCACAGAGACAAGATTCTAGTTATGCTCCGAGATCGAGAGATTATGGTTATCCATCTCACCAAACATCTCCTGCGCCTACACATAAGAGCAAATTGGAAGCCATGATAGAGCAGTGTCTTGAGGGACAACAACAATTCGCTGCTTCTTCCAACTCGAAGCTTGATGCCTTGTACACTGACTTTAATGGGAAGTTTGAGTCCTTGAACACTCATATAAGGCTGCTGGACACACAAGTGAGTCAGATTTCAAGTTCTGTCAAAAGGAAGAATGCTCAGAATGCTCTTGTCAACGCCATCTCAGTTCAGGGTGAACACAGGCTAGATCAGGGATCATATTTTGAAGTTAAGGCTATGAAGATCGTGGAAAACAGAGAAGAATCTGAGATTGAAATCCCTGAGTTTGAGAGTTTCGACGGACTAGACTCAACCGAGATTGACATTGATTCCTGACTTGGACAATTCAGATTGATAATGGACCAACCCAAGAAGAGAAATTTGAGTTTGAGACTACTGAATTAGTGAGGAAAGCTGAAAAACCCGAGACTGAATTTAGAACTCGAGATGAATTACTTGCATCGATCGTTGCACCACGAGCATCGATCGTTGCACCACGAGCATCGATCGTTGCATACCGTGAAGGATCAGCCTCACTTGTTTCTCGTGGAGTTGTTAAGGAACGAGTCTACAAACCTCCTATACCGTTCCCAAGAATTCCTAAAAAGTCTAAGCATGAGCAGAATGTGGCTAAGTGCATGGTAGTGGTGGATAAGGAGATGAATGAAAATCCACCAGCTGAAGCTTCGCAAGTTCATCCTTGTGAGTTGGGATATGCAAAGAAGATGATCTCCACTGATGGTCATGTGAAAAATGAAGTTCAGTGATGGAACTACAGCGTCTGATAGTGGAGATAAGAAGATGGTGGTTCCTCGGGAATCTACTCTAACATCTTCAGAGCCTACAACTGCTCATAAGCCGAAAGCTCCGAAAATCAGATCTCCACCGAAGGTAAAGTATAAACCATCTAATTTTCAACCTCCTGACCGCATTACGGTGAATGCAGGAAAACGCAGCAAACCATCCAAGCTTCGCTCCCGCCCTGGATCTCTTCCTATGTTCCTTGGACGATCTCATGCTGATACTGCTTACACACCACCGTGGATGAAAAGACATTCACAGAGACATTCCAAGTCTCTGTTGAAACCCCCATGAGTCTGATCCCTTCCAATAAGTCAAGCTAATGACTTAAAACAAGCGCTGAGTGGGAGGCAACCCACTGTTAGGTTTTTAGTGTTTTTTTTTTATTTTTGGTGTCTTTATTATGATTTTACGTTTTGGTTTTGTTTTTGGTGAATGTTCACTGCAGAATATGAAGATTGGAAACTGACGGATGGCTCAGCAACGGTCGTTGCGGACATGAGCAACGATCGTCACAAGGAGAAAACACAAGATACTAAAGTCGCAGTGTGACGATCGTCACTGCCCTGAGCAGCGATCGTTGCACCCGGTTCAAATTTAAAATCAAAGGTACGAGAGTTAACCGAAAAATCAGGACTGGTTTAACCAACTCGATTAAGCAACGATCGTCAAATCCGAATGTGACGATCATCACATACGTTGCAACGATCGTTGCACACCCGCACGAGGTAAGTACCCGAGAATCTTTCTTTCTCTTTTCTTCTCCAACTCGCGATTTCTCCTCAAAAACCCTAAAATTCCCTTTTTCTCGATCTCCCTCATTTCTCACTCATTTTTAACGATTCAAGTGCCTAATCCACTCGATTTTCTCTCCTCTATCCATTTCTATCATTTATTTCAACCGGTTTTGAGGTATGTGTCCCGAATCTCTCTATTTTTGTTTCGGCCCAAGGTAGATAAATCTGAACTTTATCATGATTTGTTGATAGAAAGGAATTGATTGTTTGTTGATCTTATTAGTGACGATTTGATGCTAGTTTAGTGCATGCATTGACAGATTTAGAAAGGTTTTGGAAAAAATTTCAATTCAACGACAAAGCTTTCAGATGTCTGATTTAGGGCGGATTATATGACGAATTTGGGAACATTAGATGTTGGTTTGACTGCTAATGATGACTGATTGCGATGATACGAGTTTATGTGCTTGAATTTGATGATCTTAGAGCCTTGGCTTAAATGCAAGTTGTTTCTTGTGTCTTTGATTTCAGATGGCACCGAGGAAGAAACAGAATGTGCCTGCTGAAGCTGAACCACCTGCCGACTGGTTCGTTCGCATATCTCCTATGCATGCTCCTTACATTGGCGAGATTGGCACAATGCGTGCTCCTTGGCCTAAAGCAGAACATGAGAAGATTCATGTGACTAGAGTATGGGCTCATGATGCTAAGACAGAGACTGAGAGTAAAGCATGTTTAGAGAGACCGATTTCTGAGACTTGGGACGATTATGACACGCTGTTCTACAACGCGTGGCATGACATGACTCTCAAGCCTACGCGATTTGCAGACTACCAGACCTGTCGGATGCTTGGGATTGACAGTCAGGTGCTCGAGGTTAAAAGACAGATAGGGCTAGGGACTATGCCGATGAGGAGCTACGATCTCTATCCTGACTTGGTGCGACAGCTGTTGTCCACTTGTAGTGTTTACTACACTGATCCTGTTCTCAGGACAGCTCGGGAGGGCACATTCACATTTATGTGTGACGGAGTCAAGTATCGGATCAGCATTCGTGATCTCTGCATGATCTACGGGTTTTATGATCAGGCCACTCATTGCTCTCTGGTTGGAGAGTGGGAAACCGAGAGCTGTCAGTTTTTCTGGGACCACATTGGAAGTGAGGTGTATAATTCACGACATACGAAGCAGATACAGTTGCGCCATCCAGTCATGCGATATGTTGGGCGCATTTTAGGATACACTCTCCTTTGTAAAGCTGAGGTGAACAAGCAAAGGAAGCTGGAGTTGCAGTTACTATTCACTGGAGTGAGTCCTTTGTTCGAGGAGACACCTTTGCAGGATCCATGTAACACCCCCGACGCGGACTACGGACGATAGCCGCACCGGAGATGCCACAAAATGTCAAATATCGAAATGGTCCAGCCGTGCCCATAGTCTAGCCGGTCCATTGTCGATATCCGACCCTCTCGGCTAAGGCCTAAGGCCGGCCGACCCGTTCCCAAGCCAAGAGTTGTGTTAGTTTGGACCAAACTAATATCAGTGTAATCGTGGAGTTTAAACAAACACATTTTATTAATCTTATATAGGATTTGTTACAAAATTGTTACCCAAAAACAATACCGTTATAGAGCTCGAGTCAAATCCTATATAATAAAACCTCCACGATCGCCTCGCACTCACAAAGCGGAGCTACACCAGCGGCCTAACGTCCGAACTCTCCCTCTATCCCATATATGGTTTCCTGCGAGACAAAATTTGTTTAATGAGCAACCATATGGGTTACCCAGTGAGTCCAGAACTCACTAACAAGCATTAGAACCCCAACCCGTCCCATAGCCGAAGCGCAATACAATCAATCATCACGCAAGCACCAAAATGCAATAATAATAACAACCGAAAACGCAATGCGAAAGCATTTAAAAAAAACCCTGCAAACATGACTCCAAACATGAGCGCAAAACCCGTCTAGACCTTTCTAGACATCCACATATAGAGGCCTCAAATGCACCGGTACCACCACCCAAATCTCTCTCTCGTGGCTACACCCGCACAATCCCCCGCAAAGGTTCATGTCCTGCACCTCACCCGAATCCACGGGTAACCCGAATCCACGGGGATCGTGTCGTCACACGAAAGTTCGGCCAAGGGAGCGACCCAAGTACCGTCTGAGCCTCTCCGAAAAGGCGGAGGACCTCAACGGGTGGTACCGAGAGCATTTCCCTAGAGTATCTACACATACTCTAGGATGCACGTCCTAGAACAATATTACACATGTTCTAGAACCCAAACAACGTCTAACCTGCATGAATCACTCAACATGCAGTTAGAATCACAAATCACACGGTGTAGGGTCTTGGAAAGGATCCGAAGACCACGGCAGCCACTACAACCGTCTCAACAAACGGATGGGAGACTCGCGTGGATCAACCATCACCCTGAGAAACCACATCCTCACCCATACGGGAAAACCTCATTTCCACAATAATATCCGAGCGGACCTCCATCCACACTCGTACTTATCACACATCCATTTCCGGGTCTACCTGATTCCGTACTTATCACATTCCACTTCCGAGACGGTTCTCTAACCGATCCCGTACTTATCACATTCCTGTTCCGGGTCTAACCGATCATGTACTTATCACATCATGCATTTCCGAGTGGATCCCATATCCAACCTCGTACTTATCTCAACACACAAGCATGCATCAATCAATCAATCATGGACACAGTTGTCGTAAACCTCGGCCCATGCATCGGATTAAGCTTGCACCTCCGTGCGTTCTTAACCGACCCTGCATCACAAACGTTAGCATGGTACCCAACCGAGTTCACGACCAATTGTTCCTCATGCAACAATCAATGCACTTAAGTATAAATACTCGTAGTATTTCAATCCTTAAGGCGATACCTGCACAAAACCCGTTAGCCCTAGCTATCGGGACTCACCTCCTCGGGTCCGACGACCCTAGACCTTGGTCCGTCCTACTCCGGGACTTTTCTTGGATCTAGACACAAAGATCCTAAGTCAAACACGGATAAAGGTAAGGTTTAGACTAACCGCTACTCGAATCTAAAGCTTACCGACCACCTTCCGTAAACCGTTCCTGACCGCCCGTCGGTACCGTCAACGGAACATCGGATCGCCCTTCGGGACACTCCCGTCCGCGCTTTCTCTCTCCCGGGTTTCTCTCTCTTTCTCTCTCTAACCTGGACGTTCTCTCTCTCTAGAACGGGTTTCTGGTTAGAGAAAGCGCCTACGGCCGACCGGCAGAGTTTCCCCGATGGTTCGCCGGAAACCGCTTCCGGCTCGCCGGGAACTTCCTCCGGTCCGCCCAGCCTCTTTCTCTCTCTACTCTCTCTCTAGAAATTTTTGATCTGAGTTTCTGAATGAGAAAAATGGCTGGGGATGGCTGGGTATTTATAGGGAAAACTAAGGGCGAGGTGGCAAAACTGCACGGCGGCCTCCGGTTGGTCCGTTCCGGCGGCGACCATGCGCGGCGACATGTGGCCGGACACTCAGCCACACCTCTGCTCCTCCAGAAATACCTGGCCAACACTCAGCCAAGCCCAGGAGCTGCCACACTGCCAGTCCATGCGCGACGACACCTCGTGCTGCCGACGAACACCTCGTGCTTACCTCTTTTACACCTCGTGCTTCTGCGCACACCTCGTGCTTGCGCTTCAAACCTCGTGCTTCCTAACACCTCGTGCTTCCGGAAGTAAAAACTCATCCGTGACACGTCGTGCTTCAGACCGTCGTGTTTTCGTCCCGTCGTGCTTCTAACCCGACGTACCCGATTTAGTCGTAAATGCAATATCTCTTAAACCGTACGCTCTTTTTAAATTCCGCTTATACCAAAAGTCTTAGTTTGAACTCCTCTATCACCTCATAATAACGACCCAACACTTGCAAACTTTCGGATTTCCGGCCGTTCCTCGGCCGTCCTCATTGTCCTTCGACCATAGCATAATCCGCTCGTCCCATTTGAATTCTGACTCGACCAAACTTCTTAAAATGTCCCCTTTGGCTAACGACGTCAATTTGACGTTGATCGCACAACTTTGATTTTTGGTCGATCTTCGCCTGATCCATCCCGACTGGTCGTATTCCACGTGCGGACGTTTTACTCCCTTGGGATGGTCATTACAATCCAGCTCCCCAGTTGAATTTGGGAGCAGTTTTTGCAGACCACTTATGCGAGCAGAAGACTAAGTCATTTTCTGGGAAGAAGATTGAGTCAGTAGGGAGTTTACTTACTCCTATTTTCCAGCATTTCAGGTTCCCTACAGCTGGGAGAGAGTGCAACAAAAAGAGGGTTTGGATGGATTATGGTCACTTGAAGAACACTACTTGGATGAAGGACGGGAAGCTTTGGGTTTATCATGACGCAGATTCAGATGAGTGGTGTGTGAAGCTTCCTGCTGCTGAGCTTACTAGGATTGATTCCTTGGAGGCCTTGCGCTTTGAGACTCCTAGGAACCTGAGACGCGGCGTTCCTACGATGGCTAACCCTTTAGGAGCTTCATCTTCTTCTGCACCGGGACCATCTGCTCAGAGTTTTGCTTTTACTCTTGTACCCGAGGTTCCTGCTGCTGCTACATTTGATGTTGGTCCTTATCCAGCTCCATCCATGCCTGTACGTGAGATGTCTGAGGGTGATTGGAGAGAGCGGCAGGAAGGTATGTTTCAGACTATTTGGGATTTCATGCGTGGCTGCACTTGCAGGAGACAGCCACAGGTTCATCAGCCCGTTCCTGCCAGTCGACGTCGACAGCGTTCCCCAACTCCCGGCACTTCGAGTAGTTCTGATCGCTATGCTGGCATAGATGATGAGTAGAGAGTGAGATTGGTCCGCTTTTTCAGACTACGGTTCTGTATTTTCTTTTCTTTCTTTCTTTTTGCATTTTTGATTTGATTTTCTTAGGAACTTTATGCTTGGATGATGTTGTTGATATATGACTATCTGTTGCTTTGATTCTACTTGTCTTTCAGTGTTTTTCAGCTGCAGGTTCAAAATTTTGATAATTTCCAACGGACTAACCTGCTAACTTGCTGACTGATCCAAAAATCGCAGTGCGTCGATCGACACACCACTGTGTCGATCGTCACAACACAATCAAAATCGCACTGCAGCGATCGTTGCGGTCCTGAGCAACGATCGACCACTAACGAAAATCGCCCAGCAACGATCGATGCACCTAGTGCAACGGTCGATGCAGGTGCGACAGAGGTAAAAATCAGAGAGAACTTAACACGTCCATTACCAAATTTTTATTTTTCTTTTTGCCAATCCTTCGCTTGACACTACTGGGGACAGTATGTCTTAAGTGTGGGGGAGGTGCTACTGACTATTATCTTTCTGTTTTCTTAGAGTCAGTATGTTTTATAAAATTTCATTTTATCGAGTCAAAATAGTTTAAGTAAGAAACAATGATTTTTTGAGAAGATTAATAGCACTTGCGGGAACTTAAGTAACCATTGGGACTAGTTTGCAGATGATCTATGACTATTAGAAAACTCAGACACGGATCAGCCTACTGAGGACACCCACATCGCTTCAGGTATCAAAGGATCCTTTTACTGACTTCAAACTTAATACTGACTTAATTTCTCACCTAAGGGCTTGGTATACCTTGATTCGGATTCCTTTGTTAGTTCTGACACAGCATGTTAACCTGTCCTATTTGGTTCCCTTCTCCCCTTCCATAAAGTAAAAAAAAAAGAGTAATAAACTGAGGATGAGTTGGTAACTCCGAAGTGGTTACGGGAGTGGTAGCTACCACTATTACCTCCTGTGCAATCCATGGAATGTGTCCAAAGTACACCCCATAACGGGAAGAACACTGATAAAAAAATTAAAATGATACCCAGTGGGGAAAAATCAGTTGTTAAAGAAGGGAAAAGAGAAGAAAGGGACCAGATAAAGATAGTATGGTGGTCTAAAGCTGACAAGGTAAGAGTCCATGTGCCCTTTGATCGATACTCCTTAGGTGAGACCGCACTTAAATACTTGCAGAAGTCAGTAGGGAGAATTTGAATGCGTGAATGTGATTGTGGAGTTTACTTAGGACAGTTGCTAAGTGTGGGGGAAGTATATTGTGGTCTTGAGTTCTGTAGGAAAGTTTTCAGTGGATTACTAAGTGAATGTGAATGCGAAAGTTCCTAGGACGAAATGAGTTTCTGTGTTTTCAAACTTCTTCTCTTATATTTTGGTTCTTTACTTGCTTGAGGGCAAGCAAGAGCTAAGTGTGGGGGAGTTGATATACCATGGATTTTAGGGATTTTAACCATGGTATATGTCTTATTTATCGAGTCTATTATTATGTTTTAGAGTCCTTTCAGGTACTTTACAGGTTTTACCACATTTGGAGTTTACTTGGACATTGTGATACATTCTGGAGATTTTTAGAGCATCTGCCCGAGAAGAAGAAGTCACTGTCGATATATGATGTTTGTGTCGATCGACACACACTTTGGTGTCGGTCGACACAGTTCGCGAACCAGAGGATCTTATCGATTAATGAAGATTTGCAACTTGACCCAGAAGTTTATCATAATTACAAAGTGACCCAATTCGTGTTTTAGTTATTTATTAGGTTTTACAGCCACTTGTTATTCTAAGCTTTCATACTTTAGAGCAGAGAATTTTAGGGGCTGGTTTTGTTCTCGAAAGAGACTTGATTTCGAACCCCTGTTCTTATTCCTTTGATTATTTTATGATATCTACTTTGATTATGTTTTCTGTTATGATTGCTATGTCTGAGTAGATCTCTTGTTAGGTTAGGGATTCTCATTAAGGATTTGAAGGAATGTTAGATTAATTGATTACAGATTCATCATCTAGTTCTTCATCTAATTTGTTCTTAAAGCTTGATCTGAACTGGCCATTTAGATTACTGATTTTAGGTTGATTTACACAACGACAGTTGGTTTATTTAACTAGAGCTGATTAGGTGAGCAATTTATCTACTCGCAAAGGAATTTGGTTTAGAGAAATTGTGAACGAACGAACTTGGAATTATTGCATGTTTAGAACTCTAGGATTCGCAAAGAAATTTGGTCTGCTAGGTTGTTAGACATAGATAATTATCGCAGCGACAGCTGGTTAGTTTTACCTTCGTGATCATAGTTCAAGAACGCTATAGATTGAATATGATTGTTTGTTGATCTGATTTCCTGATATCCTGAGAACTCCCGAAACCTAACACCTTCGTTTGATTGCTTACATCCACCTCGCTCCATTTATTTACTTGCTATTTACTGCTTTACAAAATCTGCTTCGCTCAGTTTAATCTGAATTACTTATAATCTATCGTGTGACCGGAGTCCTTGTGGATTCGATACCCTAATTACTACATCTGCATTACTGTACACTTGCAGTTAGAATAGGGATAAACCTTGACCTATCAACAAGCACCGATATATGGGTCGTTGACCCCTCACGATTTCCAACTCTTTTTTTTGGTTAAACACATCTTTCTGTCTTACTTATGATGATATTCCGGAAGGACATTTTATGCAATTTAAATCAATTCCGGATATAGTGGATGGGAGAGTATCTGATGAATATCCTATAGGTAACTTTTAATGAATACATATATTTCCTTTATCGGATTATATTAATGATTGCATTCGAATCTCTGGTTTACATTATATTTTTAACTAAATAGAAAATGAAGATAGATAGCTCATAATGATTTTGTTTTCTCCATTGTAGATGTCCTTGGTGTAGTTACACATGTTGGAAATCTTGAAAAAGATTACAAAGGACAGAAGCTGCGGTTTACTATTCGCGATCTAAGGTTAGTTAAATAGATGATATAATCTTTTTCACATATGTTTTGTTGTCTGCCTATAATAAAAATCTTGAAATAATTATTTTTCAAGCCTTCGGAGTGTTGAGTGTTTAATATATGGGGAAGATGCTAAGGAACTTAGAAAAAGGTTTTGGAAGGAGACTGATATACATCTATTTGTTATTCTACGATGCTTCTACATCAATCCTCTAGAGGGTGTGTTTCTAAACTAAGCTTTCTATCTTTTTACAATGAATTCCTTAGCTATTAGTTGTTTGTCGTTATGATTGATGACACTTTTATTATCTATTGTTTACAATGTTAATACTGTTTGTGTTTGAAATTTAGCATTTGGTATAACTTGGCTCAAAGTATAAGAAGGGATTTCTACGATTATGTACGATCAAACAAAGAATTCTGACTATAATGGATTTCGCCACAGGTTTTCTTAGTAACTCTAATGCAACTCCTTATGTACTATGCTTTATATCTTTTCTTGAATTCATACCTTTTTTCCTCTTTTGTAGTTTTCCAAATCCTGTACCTGGCAAATATCATGAAGATAACCTCCCTGACTGGTTCAAGCTGTGGTAAATTATTTTCAAAATGTCTTAGACCGAACTTTGTTGTTTTTTGGGGTATATTATCTGTTGATAATATGTATGTTTTTATTAAAAACATATGTATCGTTAAGGGTTTACAACACGTATGTCCAGTATAATCAGCTATTTTGACTACATAATTTAAATTCCATTTAGAATCTCATCTAAACAAGATTTTCTAATGTTGAATTCAAACCAAAATAAATTGATAATCATGATCAAAGAGGTTTTTAGTGGAAGTATAATATGCAGTGAATAAATTTCTCAACTGTCCGACTTTATTGGTCCCGATATTATAATCTAAATTTTTTTAAAAAATGTAATAGTTAATAATTTAAAATTCATTAAGAGATTAGGATTAAGCCCAAATAACTTTGGCCCACTGAAAAATACATAATGCTACATCTACTCTATCCCAAATCGCCATTCACTACAATCAGAAAAACTTCAAAGCAAACATCGATCTAGAAGATAAACCAACACAAGTAAGGTGCGGTAGGCAGATATTGTTTTACGAGAAAATCAATTTCATTCAACAACTCGGGAAACAAGGTAATCTATTATTTCATGAAGATTTGTCATATACCTAGGGTTAGAAATCTTTATTTTGAGAGAGAAAAAAATAACTTCGATGACAAAAAGAGGGGTTTACTATATCTTAAGAGAAAATTATTTATATAGTATGAAAAAGTATAGTTATTATTAGAGTATCATTAATCTTTTGGCCTTTTTCTCAAGATTTTATTGCCTAAAGTACCCCTAGCATCATTTGGAAGGAAAAAAAATTACAGAATTGCCATTATTATTTTTTTCCATGTCAGCAAAAAAATCAAATATTTACGAAAATGCCACATTCCCTACGAAATTAAATCCGCAGTCACATGTTGTAGATTTCTTTGGTTGCGGATTTGTTTGTTTAATTACGAAAATGATGTTACGGATTTAAATGCACGTGTCGCAGATTTGTGTCCTTGTTACGGATTTAAGAAAATCCGCGTCAAAGCAAATGTACTTTTTTAATTACTAAAGTAGTATGATGTGTAACAGATTTGTTACATGTGTTGCAGTTTTATACTTGCGGATTTTTTTCATTTTCGGACAATTGAGTTTGAAGATTTTTTTTGCTAGTGTTGAAGATTTTATGGGGTTTTTGCAGTTTTTCAGGATTTTGCGGATTGTTTTAGCATATTTTTTCCCAGTGTTACAGATTTTTTGTATTTGTTGCAGATTTCGAAAAACTCTGTAACACAGGAAAAAGACCTAAAAATTTACAAAACTAGTATTTTAGTGTTACAGATTTAGTTGATGTGTCGCATATTTAAGTTTAGTGTTTGCATATTTTGTTTTAAAATTGATGACGAGGCATTTTTGCTCTCTCTTTTTTTGCGGATTTGTTAGGCTATTTCCTTAAATAGTTTTACAAATTATTTAATAATTTAGTTTTTAAGCATAATAAGTTTACAAAATAATTTTATAAGTTTTAAATTTATTTGATATGTTAAATAAATTTGTAATATTAAAAAAATAAAAACTTAATATCTTGGAATTTGGAAATATATACATATATGATTTTATTTATTTTAAATATGAATTTTGTTTTTCAAATCTTTCCATTTACGAACCAAAAATTATTTTAGGTAAGTATTAATACTTATTCGATTTTTCTAAAAACAGAAACTTGTATTTTTTTTTATAAACGCATAGATATTCGTTTGAATCAGTTATGGAAAGAAATTTATGATCGAATTTATTGTTTTTTTTTTTTACAGAATTAATTTTTTGCTATGGCCGAATTTATGGAAAATTTTGGCAAAAAATCGCCATCTTCATCAAACATATGAAGAACGACCTACACAACAGTAGCCGCCATCTCTGAACGAGCTCGATTGGTACGTATCAGTGTCTTTTCTGCTCGTCAACAATAAGAATTGATCATGGTTCCGATTGTTATACTTTGTGGTAACTGGAAATTTGATGAAACAAGATGGAAATTTGCTGTGGATGAAAGAGGAACAAGAACAGTACGAGTCGATGATAAACTTTCTTTCAGCAGATTCATAGAAACGGTTTACAAGGATTATGGAGTTGACAATAAGACTTACATCGCTGAGCTTAGTTATATGCTTCCAAAGAAGGTTTTGGTTGGCTTAGTGAAGAGCAGACCTCCTGCGCCTGTTGGTGATGATAGAGAAATGAAATCTTTCTTAGATCAGTTCAAAGATAAAACATGCAGGTTATGTGTTACATTTAAGAAGAGGACGTCAGCTCCTGAAAATTCTGAGTGTAACACGGAAGAGGCTGAGGAAGACGACGACAGCGATGAAGAAGGATTGATATTTGATTGCTGTGAAGATTCAGATGGTGCTAGTTCGGGTGACGAGGATTACGATTTGTCTGGGAAACTTTCGAGAGATTTTGAGGAACCTTGTTTGCCAAAGAAGAAAAAAGCTTTTGGGAAAGCTGTCCAAGAATGTGTTGATGATGAGAATTATAGGAAAATAGAGTTACAAGCCTTGGATATTGCTGTTGGACAAAGATACGATAGCAAAGATGAATTGGTTAATAGGTTGCAGCTTCTGTCACTAGCGAGAAAGTTTGACTTTAACCGTGTAGAGTCAAGGCCAGACTTGTTGATTGTTCAATGCTGGGTAGAAGGATGCACATGGAGAGTTCGTGCCAGGACAGTTGGAGATTCGCCTTGTTTTCATATCAAGGTATACATTAAAGATCATACTTGTTCTGTCACAGAACGAGGTGGGCGTAGTCGTCAAGCCACGTTTACAATCTTGGGGCAGATGTACTATGATTCGGTTGGTAGTGTTGGGCCAAAAGTGATACCAGATCATGTTGTCGTGGCTTTGAACTTCAAATTTGGTATAAAGGTACGTTCTTATGTCCTTAAACTGGTTGCAGTTTTTTTTTAATAATTCCTTTGTTGCAGATTTGTTTCTAGTTATTACAACTTGTTGCGGATTTTTTAACGGAAAACATTTTTAATATAAGTTGAATATATGGCAGATTGATTACTGGAAAGCTCATCGGGCTCTTGCATACGCACGTTTGTTGGCTAATGGTAGCCACGAGAGTGGTTATGCGGAACTTCCTTCGTACTTGTACTTGATTAGAAAGGCTAATCCAGGGACTTTTACACGTTTAGCGGTGGACGAGGATTCAAGTATTGTTTTATCTCTTTCGGTGCAAGTATCAATGTCTTACAATACATGAGAAAAGTGGTTGTTGTAGATGGGACATATCTGAAAGGGAGATATAAAGGGACACTCTTGGTCGCAACATGTTAAGATGGTAACTTCCAAATATTCCCTATAGCATTTGCGGTTGTTGACACGGAGAACGATGAATCATGGGAATGGTTCTTCAGACAACTGAACCGTGTATTTCCAGACGAGGCTGGTCTATCAATAATTTCCGACAGACATAGATCGATAGCTACAGCCATTGGAAAAGTCTATTCACTGGCTACTAGGGGTATATGCACTTATCATATGTATAAAAACATACTAGTGCGATTTAAAGGTGGTGACGCATTCCGGCTGGTAAAGAAGGCAGCAAGCGCGTATAGGATATCTGATTTCAATGTCATATTCAGTGAGATCCAAAACCTCAAACCGGGCCTCCATGCTTATCTCGAGAAAGCTGATGTTAAGGTGTGGAGTTGTGCTCACTTTCCAGGTCAGAGATACAATATTTTAACTTCTAATATAGCCGAGTCGATCAACAGGGTCTTATCAGATGCGAGAACTCTGCCAATTTCCAAGCTCTTAGACGCCATTCGGTCCATGTTAACAAGATGGTTCTCCGCTAGGAGGCGGGCTGCAGAACAAATGTGTACTAGGTTGACTGATGCTGCAGAAAAACTGATCGAGGTTAGTGGTTATAAATTTCAAATGTTTTCTCTAAAATCTAAGCGTATTGAATATTGTTTGCTTGAAGCCCCGTGTTACTGCAGCCAGACTGTTGGCAGTGCAGGAAATAGATGCTGATCAAGTACATGTTACTACCGGAAGGCATTCACATGTTGTCAACGTACGTGAACGACAATGTTCATGTAAAAGGTTCGATGTTCATCAATTACCATGTGTTCATGCTATTGCCGCTGGAGTATCTAAGAAGATTAATGCGCTTGGTCTTTCATCTCCGTATTATTTCAAGAGCTACCTTACCAACGCTTACGCTATGTCTATAATGCCAAGAGATGTAGCTCAGCATGTTCCTGAACTCGTTGCAGCACAGCAATGTCTACCTCCTATACCTCGTCAGCCTCCTGGAAGACCTAAGAATAGTCGATACAAGTCTGCTTTAGAGAAGGATTTGTTCGAAAAACGTCCAAGGAAGACACATATTTGCTTGAAGTGAAACCAAAGTGGGCATAACAGCCGTACTTGTGGGTGTTGGAATTGTGTCCAGTAATCTCGGTACTGTCTCTATAAAGTAAGAGTATGTCAATGATCAGACATAAGTCATATAATACTGGGGGTCATGATGGCTTGCTAGAGTCCGCTCATGATCTATAAGTCTTGGACTTATTGCCTTTATTATATGATCCCATATGGGTCACACGCCTAAGCTAACAGGAAAATGTGTAGGAACGGCTTAGCAGAAGTACGGTAAAAGTGCCAGGCATTTTTCGTACTTAGAGAGAGATAAATGGGTCTGATTAAATCCAAGGGATTTAATCAGATTGGTATTTGGGCCCAAAAGCCCAAAAGGGAAAGAGAGGGGTTTTATAAACTAAAACCCAAATCTCTTTCTCCCTAACCCTAGCCCCCCAGCCGCGAACTCTCTCTCTTCCTGCGCCTCCTCTCCCTTGGTCTAGCAGCCTCTCTTCCTGCTTGGTGTGCGTGTGTGAACCTCTGGAGGAGTTATCACTTGGTGGCTCTCTGATCTCTGACATGTTCTCTCTTTCCGCTGCATAAACAGGTATAAGGTGAGATCCATTGTTGTTTCTATTCAAGAGAACCTAGATCCGTATGTTTAGGACTGTTTAATCTGAAGAACTTAATCAGGATTAACAACCAAAACATCCTTCAGTGGTATCAGAGCTATTGGTTCTGGTTTTTCTTGTTTAGATTCATGTTTAGGATTGTTTTTCTTGTTTAAAAGTGTTTTGAATCAACTACTGATAAGAGAAATCACTTAAGCAACAAGAATTGAAACCTAAACAAACTAAAGAAAATCGCATGACCAAACTATATGATTTGGTATGCGTCGGTTTGATGATGCACGGACCGATCGCCAAAGGATCGAGTCGCGTGATCATCGGCTCGATCGTGAGCATGGCTGGACGTCGAGTGATCGATCGGATCAGCCGAGGATCGCACGATCGATTGCGATCGGATCGTCGCGGCCATCGTCCCGATCGTCCAGCGTCGTCCCGCGTCTCGATTGCTCGGCGATCGCATGACGCACGACCGGCCAGCCCGCGATGTCCCGTCCCGTCCCGTCCCGACAGTAGTCCCGATCGTGGAAGCAAGCTGCTTGCGGCTGAGGCTGTCCCGATCGTGTCTTGCATGATGATCACGGCTAGGTCATGATCGGATCACGTAGTGTCGTTTCGGTTCGGTTTAAGGTTCGGTTTAAAACTTGATTAAAATTAAACGTCTCGGTTTAATAAACAGATTTAATAATTTTATTAAATTCTGGTTAAACCGGGATAAGAAATCCAAAGTCGAAATATTGGATTTTGTGCCTAAACCAGGATTTTCTAATTTGATTTGGTTGGACCAAATAAATTGAGAAAATCCGGTTTAGTAAATAACCGGTTGACAATTGTGGTCATCGTAGTAATTAAAATTTGGTTAGACCAATTTTAATGAACCAGACCGGTTATGTCATTTAATTGGACAATTGGGTCATGTCTTGGACATGGACCAATTCTTGGGCCTCGGGCCAAGAAGTTAAAACAATTGGGCCAATTATTTGAGTCTTTCTTCAGATTTAATTTAAAATTTATTTTATAAAATTATAAATCGATTTTAAATTAAAGTTTCCGAAATTTTGAAATTAGAAAGTTTCTTAAAATAGAAGTTTCTAGATTTGCGGGTTCTGGATTTTAAGAAATTTCTAAAGTTAGAAAGTTTCCGGTTTTAGAAAGTTTCCAATTTTAGAAAGTTTCCAAAAATAGTAGGTTTCCAAAAATGGAAAGTTTCCCAAAATAGTAATCTTCTATTTTGGGATGAAATCTTAATAAACCTACGAACCTCAAATAATATCAAGCGTTGGATGTCTTGTCCAGTCTATGTCAGCTGTCGAAGCCCATTCAATTGTATTCATGGCCTTACAGTGTGAGGGTGTCTACTTTTGCGTGGATAAGACGGTTTGTGATTCATAAATGTCATTGGGAGTCCCAGACATTAATGATTACATGACTGTATAGTCTGGTTTTCTTGACTAGGCCATCGGGAGTCCCGGGCCTTGAGACATCAGAGTGGATTGGGCCTCGGGCCCAGATTCACAACCAAGAGTTATATCACGGATATAATTAGCCGACATAGGGCTTACCGATATAAGCTAAGGTTGGGTGACGGCCAGTGGCCCACTTTGATCTTAGTTATATGTGGATCTTGGAATCATTATATTCTATTGAGGGTAACTTAGGTTATTGAATATAATGCATGATTGATCATATTAAGTATAATATAAGATTAATCATATTGAACATATTAACTAATAACCTTTTATCTTATATATTTCAGCTATGACTACTACAAGCACACAAAACACATTCTCAATCCGGTCTGTTCTCGAGAAGGAGAAGCTGACTGGAACGAACTTCCTGACGTGGTCAAGGAACTTGAGGCTGGTCCTCAAGCAGGAGAAGAAGGATTATGTCCTTCGTGATCCTCTCCCCGAGAGGCCTGCTAACAATGCCGCCAGGACTCTGCATAATGCTTGGGAAAAGCATTCGTCAGATGAAAATGATGTGTATTGCCTTATGTTGGCGACAATGACTGCTGAGCTGCAAATGCAGTTCGAGAGTGTGTTGTCACCAATTGAGATAATGGCAAGCCTGAAATCGCTTTTTCAGGAGCAAGCAAGGACTGAGAGGTTTCAAACAGTTAAGAACCTCTTAGACTGTAAGTTGGCTGCAAATGCGGCAGTGAGTCCTCATGTCTTGAAGATGATGGGTTATCTCGATCATCTTCAGAAACTCGACTGCCCTATCAGCCAGGAACTTGCCTGCGACATCGTTCTGCAGTCTTTACCTGCAAGCTATGATCAGTTCATTCTGAACTTTAACATGCATGGCTTGAGTAAGACATTACCTGAGCTTCACGGAATGCTCAAGACTGCAGAGCCCAACTTGAGGAAAACCGCCAAGGACCCCAATGTGCTTATGGTGCAAAAGGGCAAGGGGTTTAAGAAATCCTCTGCTAAGGATAAGGGAAAGGCCAAGGCTGTCCAAGTCGCGGACAAGGACACGCCAAAGCCCAAGCCCAAGTCCAAAGCTGGGCCAACTGACATATGCAGGTTCTGTAAAGAACCAGGGCATTGGAGGAGAGAATGTAAGAAATTCCAAGAAGGTCTAAAGGAATTGAAGAAGAAGACTCTCGAGACTTCTTCGACAGGTATTTTTGTTATAGAAGTTAATACAACTACTTCTGATAATACCTCATGGGTTATGGATACTGGTTGTGGGGCTCATATTTGTACTAATATGCAGGCACTCAGCAACAGTAGAAGGCTGAAGCAAGGACAAGTGGAGCTACGAGTTGGGAATGGAGCGAAAGTTCCAGCACTAGCTGTAGGCACATACTTGTTGTCTTTACCTTCGGGATTGATTTTAGAACTCAATAATTGTTATTTTGTACCTGCTATAAGCAGAAATATTATTTCAATTTCTTTGTTGGATTTGGAAGGTTATGATTTTCAGTTAAGAATAAATTATGTTCCTTCAATCGCAACAATTTGTTCTATGGTTCTGCCCCTCTTACGAATGGGCTTTACATACTCGATCAATCCGCGCCAATTTATAACATTAATACCAAACGGTTCAAACCTAATGAGGAGAACCGAACGTTTCTATGGCATTGTCGTTTAGGGCACATCAGCGAGAAACGCATCAAGAGGCTCCATTCGAATGGACTTCTTGGCTCATTTGACTTTGAGTCATGTGAGAAATGCGAATCCTGCATGATGGGCAAAATGACACGGGCCCCCTTTAATAAACCTAACGAGAGGGCCAGTGACTTATTGGGCCTGATACACACTGACGTGTGTGGCCCAATGTCCACAAATGCAAGAGGAAACTATCAGTACTTCATTACCTTCACTGATGATTTCAGTAGGTATGGATATGTTTATTTGATGAAACATAAGTCTGAATCTTTTGAGAAGTTCAGAGAATTCCAAAATGAAGTACAGAACCAACTTGGCAAAAGCATTAAGGCTCTTCGGTCCGACCGAGGAGGAGAATACTTAAGCCAAGAATTCAGTGATCATCTAAGAGAGTGTGGGATCGTATCCCAACTCACTCCTCCCGGAACACCTCAATGGAATGGTGTGTCTGAGAGGAGAAATCGGACCTTATTGGATATGGTTCGATCTATGATGAGTCACACAGACCTTCCAATATCCCTTTGGGGATATGCTCTGCTAACAGCAGTGTTCACTCTAAATAGAGCGCCATCGAAAGCAGTAGCAAAGACACCATATGAATTATGGACTGGAGTGGCTCCAGTGTTGTCTTATCTTAGAATTTGGGGTTGTGAAGCCTATGTCAAGAGATTAATCTCAGACAAGCTTACACCAAAGTCTGATAAATGCTACTTCATTGGTTATCCGAAGGAAACCAAGGCTTATTACTTCTATCTACGTTCCGAGAACAAGATCTTTGTTGCCCGGGATTGTAACTTTCTTGAGAGAGAGTTTCTCTCTAAGAAAGACAGTGGGAGTAAGGTACTGCTTGAAGAAATTCAAGATGAACATGATACTGCTCAACCTAATGAGGAAGAGCAGCAGGAGGACCTACAAGAAATTGTAGAGCCTGAACCTGTAGTACCTGAATTTCGAAGATCCGGGAGGATCCGTCACGAACCCGAGAGATATCAAGGATTCCTCGTGACTGACTGTCATGATCTTCTGATCATTGATGGTGATGAACCATCGAACTTCAATCAAGCCATGATGGGCCCAGATTCCTCTAAGTGGCGCAAGGCCACTGATTCCGAAATGGACTCCATGTCGGTCAACCAAGTGTTTTCGTTGGTTGACTTACCCGCTGGTGTAAAAGCCATCGAGTGCAAATGGATCTTCAAGAAGAAGATTGACGTGGATGGAAATGTCCAGATTTATAAAGCCAGGTTGGTGGCAAAAGGTTTCAGACAAGTTCACGGTGTGGATTACGACGAAACCTATTCACCAGTGGCTATGATGAAATCTATTCGGATTCTACTAGCAACTGCAGCTTTTCATGATTATGAAATTTGGCAGATGGACGTGAAAACCGCCTTCCTGAATGGTATTCTGGAAGAGGATGTGTATATGACGCAACCTGACGGTTACATAGATCCAAAGAATGCTGGGAAAGTATGCAAGCTTCATAAATCCATTTATGGATTGAAGCAAGCATCGAGGAGCTGGAATCTTCGTTTTGATGAAGCGATCAAGCAATTTGACTTCATCAGAAACGAAGAAGAACAATGCGTGTATAAGAAAACTAGTGGGAGCAAGATAGTATTTCTTATTCTGTATGTCGATGACATACTGCTTCTCGGAAACGACGTTCCAATGCTAAAGTCGGTAAAGGACTGGCTTGGAAGTTGTTTTTCCATGAAAGACATGGGTGAAGCCGCATATGTTCTTGGAATCAGGATCTACCGGGATAGATCTAAAAGGCTGATAGGCTTGTGTCAAGATTCATACATTGACAAAGTCCTACAGAGATTCAGCATGAAAGATTCCAAGAAGGGCTTCACGCCAATGGTACATGGCACAACGCTAAGCAAGAAGCAGAGCCCCACGACGGCTGCTGAGCTTGAGCGCATGAAGAATATTCCTTATGCATCTGCAATAGGATCTGTCATGTATGCCATGATCTGTACTCGTCCTGATGTTGCTTATGCATTGAGCATGACGAGTAGATACCAGTCAAATCCAGGTGAAAACCATTGGATTGCCGTAAAGAATATCTTGAAGTATCTAAGACATACTAAGGATAAGTTCTTAGTGTACGGTGGAAGTGATGTGCTTAAAGTCAGTGGATTCACGGACGCAAGTTTCCAGACAGACCAAGATGATTTCCGGTCACAGTCCGGTTATATCTTTTGTCTGAATGGCGGTGCAATCAGTTGGAGAAGCTCCAAGCAAGACACCGTTGCTGATTCCACTACAGAAGCTGAATATATCGCCGCCTCAGAAGCAGCGAAGGAAGCTGTTTGGATACGAAAGTTCATTATTGAACTAGGTGTGATACCAGATGCGGCTGAGCCTCTGGCACTGTTTTGTGACAACAATGGTGCTATTGCTCAGGCAAAGGAACCAAGATCACACCAGAAATCCAAGCATGTTCTAAGAAGATTTCACTTGATACGTGACATCATTAATAGAAAGGAAGTCAAGATCAGCCGAGTTCAGACAGATGATAACGTCGCTGATCCGTTGACAAAGCCACTCCCAAGGCCTAAGCTCGAGTTTCTGACTGAAGCTGTAGGCATTAGAGACATTGAAATGTAATCTAAATTTGAGTGGGAGTTTGAGGGCTTTTATTTAGTTATTTGATATGTTCTTGTAAAACATTCTTATGTTTAATGAAATTATTATTTCAAGATTATTTTAACTGTGATGAAATAATCGTTCCAAAGTGATATAAACCATTTTATAGGTCATCGAAGTAAGTGACTTGATCTTGAGTCATCAAAGTCATTTAGCTTGATCATGAGACCCTATATTTGATAGATGGATTATATCATCCTGTCCCTAGTCAAAGGTTGTTGAAATTGGAACACCAACAACCGTGGGAGACTGGATTGGTATGTGACTTATGACAAAGTCTCAGTGTGTCATAGATGCTCGGCATCAAAGTCAATACATAGGTGTATGTTGGGAACATACGACCGGACAAGACCCGATTGTGAGAACTCTTCAGGATATTTATATCTGTGTCATAAGAGATTCTCACTACGACTATAGAGTATAGTCCTTAGACCTGAGTTCGCATGCATGTGACTGCACATGGACTGATGCACTTTGATCATTGTCTAACGCTATCGTTCTGCGATAGTTATAAGGACCTTGTTTGGGTACATTATGAAATGAGTAGTTTACAGTGATGGAACAAGACGGGATTTGTCCCTCCAATATAAATGGAGTGAATATCTCTAGGCCAATCGGAGATTTGAATACTGGAAAATGCATGGCCATGCTCAAACGGACTATCCCGAGTCGTTTGGATTGTCAGTATCGAATCAGAGTCCGATGAACAAGATTAGGCTTTATAAGGATGACACTAATCTTGCCTTATGACTAATCGAGATATTGAGACAAAAGGATTATGAATACAGAGATTCCAGTACAAGTGGGAGATTGTTGGAATTGTGTCCAGTAATCTCGGTACTGTCTCTATAAAGTAAGAGTATGTCAATGATCAGACATAAGTCATATAATACTGGGGGTCATGATGGCTTGCTAGAGTCCGCTCATGATCTATAAGTCTTGGACTTATTGCCTTTATTATATGATCCCATATGGGTCACACGCCTAAGCTAACAGGAAAATGTGTAGGAACGGCTTAGCAGAAGTACGGTAAAAGTGCCAGGCATTTGTCGTACTTAGAGAGAGATAAATGGGTCTGATTAAATCCAAGGGATTTAATCAGATTGGTATTTGGGCCCAAAAGCCCAAAAGGGAAAGAGAGGGGTTTTATAAACTAAAACCCAAATCTCTTTCTCCCTAACCCTAGCCCCCCAGCCGCGAACTCTCTCTCTTCCTGCGCCTCCTCTCCCTTGGTCTAGCAGCCTCTCTTCCTGCTTGGTGTGCGTGTGTGAACCTCTGGAGGAGTTATCACTTGGTGGCTCTCTGATCTCTGACATGTTCTCTCTTTCCGCTGCATAAACAGGTATAAGGTGAGATCCATTGTTGTTTCTATTCAAGAGAACCTAGATCCGTATGTTTAGGACTGTTTAATCTGAAGAACTTAATCAGGATTAACAACCAAAACATCCTTCAGTGGGCGTCATCCAAAATAGACATTTCTGATTTTTTTTTAGTTGGTGTTATCTTTACCTCTATTAAAAATTTGAGGAAACGTGCGATTGAAACAAATATTTATTTAAATTTTTTTTGTTTTCAGTTTAGGTGTTAAAATGGAAAAAAAAATGTCAAAACAGGCAATCTTAAACTTCTGTTTATGCCGTCATTTAAGGATTTCTGTCAAAACAAGCAATCTTAAAAATGTCAAAACAAGCAAACTTAGGTTTAAGGGTTTGGGAAATCTAGTGTTAGTTTTGGATTTTATGTGTGGATATCTAAGTATTTTGGGTTGTTGTTTAGGTCCTCTATGGTTAATTTATTATATTTTACTTTTTTCGTAGTTATTTTGTATATAGGGTTTAGGGTATTGGGGTTAGGGTTATAGGGTTTAGGGTTTTATTTTATTTTTTGGTTTAGGTTATAGGGTTAGTACCCTTAGAAGTATATTCGTTTATTTTTAAAAGGTTTTTTTAATCAAATTATGAACTTAGGGTTTAGGGTTTGGGAAATCTAGGGTTAGTTTTGGATTTTATGTGAGGATATCTAAGTATTTTGGGTTGTTGTTTAGGTCCTCTAGGGTTAATTTATTATCTTGTACTTCTGTCTTAGTTATTTTGTATATAGGGTTTAGGGTATTGGGGTTAGGGTTATAGGGTTTAGGGTTTTATTTTATTTTTTTGGTTTAGGTTTTAGGGTTAGTACCCTTAGAAGTATATTTGTTTATTTTTTAATCAAATTATGAACTTAGGGGTTAGGGTTTAGAAAATCTAGGGTTGAATTGGGAGGAAATTTAGGGTAAAATAATTTTAATTGGTATTTAAATTTCTATGTTTATTAGGAAATTTATAAGTTTAATTGGTAGAGAAAAATCCACAGAAAACTCTAATAATCCGCAACGATTTTATAAATCCGCAACAAAGCAAGAAATTCGCCAAAAACAACATAATGTTAATATGTTTACCAGACTGACACTAATACACAACAAGTACCCATTAAAAACGATTCAAATTGAAACATAAACAAGTCAACAAGCATAAGATTGAGGCTAAGCTTGTGTGGCAGGCCAAGATTCATGGCCTACATCGGCACCTCGGACCGGGTCAGACATCTGTTGTTTCTTTTCTAGGCATTCGTCAAATATTTCAGGTGCGAGCTTCAAGCGCATGTCGCCAATGATCTCATCGCTCAGGTCATCCATCTGTACACCAAGAGCGAGGCACTTGACGAACTTCAATGCATAAACTCCACAATCACCCACTTGAGTATTCTGTGGTATGTTCTTAATGTAGTTAACTTTGAATGGATGCCAATTCCATTTGCAACCTTCACCTACAAAATGTAAAGAGACTAGAGGATTAACGAGTACATATCAGAAGAAAATTTGATAAAAAAAATAAAGGATCATAAGCACCTTTTGCAGTCTCTGTCTTGATCCAATACGGTAGCATTTTTGCATACTTCTTCACCTGCTTAGTAATCAACTGGTCACTCTCATCGTTGATGATGCTGTCGTAGATGTCAATCTTCCTATTAGGAAAATCAAGTTCACATGCCACCCAATGGTTGTTGTTGGAGTTGTGTCAAAAGTACACAACATCCACTTCGTCTATCCATCTCTTGTTAGTACCAATATCATCGCCGATAACAACACCAGAGAACACATCGTTGTAGCCAGACTTGAATATGAACTTCGCCTTCTTCTTCTCAAATTCTTTGGTCTCCTGATACCAAAAATTGATAAACATTTGGTCGATGAACGCAACACAGTCAGACCGGTAAGGATTTTCATCCTGTAGCAACCGCTTGCGGAACATTCGCATGGCTGCCGTAATATGTTGAAAGTGAAAACGAGTCACAGTAAATAGAAAATATATCCCCAACTAGAACAAATATTTCCGTAACAAACAATCCTCAAACCCACTCAAAGAACAAATAAATCCGTAACAAGGACAATGAATTAGAGTTTACATGGTCGCCTAACCAACCATAATCAGCTTCTGTCCATTCTCTCTTCTTCGTCATTAGCCTTTTGTAGAAGTTAACTTCAGCATTGAATGTGCTAATTGGCTCCTCCCTTTCAAAAACAATGAAAACACAAGTTCTATGTTAAGTATTAACCAAAATAAAGAAGTGTATCAGTGAAGACATATACTCACTCATCCTGTTGTATCAAGTCTCTGAGATTTTGAAGTTTCCTCTCTTCCACTTTTTCAAATGGATCATAAGCGTAGTCGCTTGGGAATTTTCCAAATGCTGCCCTGGTTGACATGATCCTATTCACGACTGAGCTTGGGATATATGGTTCTTGTTACGACTGAGCCAAGAGTTTGATCCGGACACCATCTGCAACTCCTTTGTTCTTGTGTAGCTGTGCGGCCAGCATGTCCAAATGATTACCAAAATCTGTGTTATGCTCATCCCCTACATCTTCGACTACAAGTTTCACACCTTTCTTCTTCCTCTTTCCCTGCTTCTTTGGTGTCACAAACTTTTCTGCTGGCCCAACTTTAACCTTGACCACTTTCTCTGAATTTCCAGTCTTTTTCCCAACAGCTGGTTTGACTGCTTTCTTCACTTTTGGCTTCTTTTTCACTTGAGTAGGTCTTTCTAACCATGACTACAATCAGTAGAAACATATCAACAACAGTTAACACACGCTTAAAAATTATAAACTCAGAAAAAAAAAGAAACGCAGCATTCTCGTACCAGGTTTTCAGACGCACTGTCTTTCCTGTCCTTTTCTCCATTTAAATCGGTAGGAACCTATATACGAAGACATCAATGTATGGTTTACTGTACCAAGAAAGTATTAACGAAATAGTTCATCACGAACTGTTAAACTTTACTTACTGGAGTGTCTGGTGTACTGTTTTCAACAACATTGTCTCCATGGACATCATCTCCATCCTGCTTCTACATTAGCACACTTAACAAATAAATCCGCAATTCCAAAGTAAATCCGCAACAAAATGAATATAGCAAAAAAAAACTGCAAGAAGCTGGGAGTTCGAAACTTACCATATTTTTTGAATGACTAGTATCTCCCACTACTTCCTCCTGGATTACCGGTTTCTTCCCTTCAGCCTTGGCATCATTTTGCAAACTACGTATAGCTCTTTTCATTAGACCCATTTGGTCTTCAACTTCTACAAACCTTGTACCTATAGCTGAAAACTGCTCTCGATTATGGCTGTCCATCTCACCCAGTTTCTCAAACACAAATTTCAGAAGGTTAACAACTTCAGCATTGCCACTCGTCTCACCACCGTGCTCACAACCAGCTTTCACATTCACTTTCTTATTTTTCTTACCAACTGTACCCGCGATCTCGTCTTCCGGATCCTGCTCACTACGAACACGCTTCTTCTTACCCGAGTTTTTGTGCTTCTTGCCATCTAAAACTCTTCCATGCCATTCCCAAGTCCACTCCTTCTGCAATCTCTGGTTGATGATGTCTTCTAGCAGTGTATCCACTCTCTCGTCATCAGTTTCATCTGCCCACTCGGGATAGATTTGTTCCATCGTTTTCATTACCATGTTGCGAACCTGAAAATGCAGATGTAGAGTTAGAACAACCCAAGCATATCAATATGCAAACAACACAGTAATTAAGTCAGTATAGAACAGAAGAAAAATCCGCAAACTATTAACAATTCCATAGAATGTAAACACCAAATGACATGTTAGAAATCGAGACATACCTCATAGTTCTCCCTTTTAGCTGCTAAAATCACATCATCAACATCGTAATGAGCGCGTGATCCACCCCACCGAAGTATAGGAAGCGCATCATCAATCTTTCTACCACCATGCATTTCTCCCAACTTTGGATATGATTCATAAGCCCAAACATTAACAGCGTGAACGAATCCATTTAGTGTAACCGAGGATGCAGCAAGGTTTGCTTTTCTGATGGAAGAGATCAGAACATCAAATGCAAGACGGCCCCACTGGAAACTATTAAAAACCTTTTTATCTAAGGCCTTCTTCGCGTACTTCAACTCGATACTAGAACCTCTTTGAAATCCAAAAACTCCAACATGGAGGAGGCATAAGAAACCAACACTCATCCTCTCAGTAGGTGTCCAGCCGCCGCATATTTTCAACACCCGTAGCATGTCAGTCCAATGTGGTCCATCGCCAACAGCCAATCCCGTTTTAGCCCATAACTCCGTGTGATCGAGATCAACTCCACCATCCTCACCATATTGATCACAGCCAAGACCGGTTATCTTAGCAAATTCGTAGAGTGAAAACCTCAGAGGATCATTGCCAATCAAACTCCACATTTCCATCTGCTTCTTAGTATCCAACTGCCGTGTAAGAAAGTAGAAAAGCGTGCTCCCGCAGAAAATGAATTTCTTCTCAGCTAGCTTAGCAACACACCAAGGTTTAGACTCCACCATATCCTTTCATGCATCATCATCAAGTTGTTTTTTCGCTCCTCGCAACTGCTCTAAGCTAATGCCGTGATTCAGACTTCGCGGCAGAGTAGGATAATTGCCGCCTTGAAACAAACGCTGCGGATATTTATTCTGATTTGCTTCCTCCATGTCTACACAAAAAATCCGCAAACACATCAAACAACATGGAGGGTTTAACTCTATAACAAACATAAAATCCGCAATCTCATCATAATCACTAATCCATGTATTACACTAACAACATTGAACGAGATCAGTAAATAATGATACAATCTCCAGAAAAGAGAGATAAAAATATCAAGCTACAAAGAACACGCCTAGATAAAGAAGCTAAAATCAGTACTAAGCTCAGTATTGGCAAGACAATCATCACGCTAGACGTTAAATCGAACAATTAGCAACAAAATCCAGTAAACGAGAGATAAGCTACAATCAAAGGGACAAGAGTACTAAAATTTCCAGATTAAATCGAAAGAACCACCTAATTAACATGGCATAACACTGTCAATCCGAAGCAGAGAAGTAAAAGACTGAGAAGAATCGAACAAGTCTGAGAAGTCGGCGAAAGAACCACCTAATTAACACGGACCGAACCACCGATTAAATTTTTTGCGAAATCAGTTTACATAGCAAAATACCTAGAAGAATCGAACAAGACCGAGAAGTCGGCGAACGAACCTACGGATTCCGACTAGGCGGAGCCAGCAAGTCGATGACGGCAAGAGAGGAAGGAGACGACGGCGAGAAAGGCTAGAGCTGGAATGGATATGCAGCGAGAGAGGGTTGAGCTGATTTGAAGTAAGAAATCGAACAAGTCCGAGAAGTCGGGAACGAACCTGTGGATTCCGACTAGGCGGAGGCGGCAAGGAGATGACGGCGAGAGAGGAAGGAGATGACGGCGAGAAAGAAATTGAGTTGCGGCGAGAGAGATTGAGCTGGTTCTTAGTAAGAAAGAGTTTACCTAGGTTATATCGTAAAGATAAACCACATTTACTTCTTTACTTTAAAAAAAAAAATAATTTGTTTTACATATAGTTGTGTTTTTGGTTATTTTTTGATTAATAATATGTTTAATATTAAAAAAGTAACTCTATATTTTCTTAAAATAATTTGTTTAACAAAAAAGGTAACTATCTTGCTATGGGTAATTAGGTCATTTTACTAACTCATAACACTAACTTAGTAAAACTAGTGTAATAGATACTAAGATAGTAATTTATCTAAAGATTAATACCAATTTGAGCAAATTTCACATATCTTAATCATGAAAATTTCTAATTGTTACTCATTGATTTCTTTAAAATTTCAAACTTTCAAATTGTAACTATATTTAGTTAACTACTTTGATGTTCCCTATTTTTAGCTGCTGTCTATTCAACTTCAAAATAGTAGATTTTCGATTTTCTTGGTTTATGCATGTTATGATCTGGGTTTTATCTGAATATATATAATAGATGCGGATAAAATTATTTCATCGCAAATCTTTGATTTTTTAAACATCTTCTTCCCGATGAATGTTGTGATATTGTTTTTATTCAATGCATGTAAGATTTAATGATTTATATGATTTCCAATATTCTCCTAAAACCAGATCGGAAGATGAGAAATCCAATATTTTTTGTGCCTATGGTTCCAGGCAATTGCAGAAGGAGTCTGGTATGTATATACTGAATCTTTAGCTCATTAACGTTTATGTTTTATAAGGATTTGATTTTTGTCAATCATTGTTTAAACTGTGTGCTGCAGACTATCCTGGACGAGTTCTATAAGAGGCATATACTTGGAGTGACCAATGTTACAATCGGTGTACTTGAAGGAATTTCTAGCAGATTCCTAATCCAATTAGGCAATCCTAGTCTGAATTCCGAGCCTAGAATCTAAAGGTTCATGTAATTGAATCTATCAGATCTGAAGATTACCTGGTGATTAATGCAGCGGAAGTCTTAGCAAGTAATCGAGATCTAGAGCGCCTCAAGTGCTGCGCCTCTACTGGTATCCACACGCACACAAAACTGGACAGCAGGGATGCTAGTGCCTATCGGAGATCTAATCTCCAGAGAGGTTTCTTTTCTGTTTCTGGTGGCTGTAAATTAGGTTAGAATCGAGTTTTGGGTCGACCATATATCTTATATATGTCGACTTAAACCGCAACGGGATTAACTAATGATTAAACCTATTTAATCTGCTAATCCGCGAGTTGTGTCGACCGACACACTCTTTGTGTCGATCGACACAGTCGATCCGTGTCGACCGATACACATAGTGCGTCGATCGACACTGCCCAGAAAAGATGACATCGAATGCATATCAAATATGCATTCATCCGATCATTACATTAATGATCAACCTCACATTCAATGTCCAGTTTGCTTAGGTGTGTGACCCTGTAGGATCATATAACACTAGCAATGAGTTCTAAACTCATTGATCATAAGTGGCTTCTAGCAAAGCATTACGAGTACCTAGTGTCATATGATTGTCTCATCTCGACAACACGACTTTCTCTCAGAGTAAGTACAAATAGATTTCAGGACATTCCCAACAATCTCCCACTTGTACTGGAATCATCTATTCCTATAATCCCTTCGTCACTATATCTCGATCCGGCATAAGGCAAGATCCGTGTCATCCTTATTAAGCCAAAATCATGTTCATCGAATTCCGATTTATACTGACAAGCAAAACGACTGATAATCACCTCGTTTGAGTGTGGCCACACATTTCTCAGTATCAAATCTTCGATGGGCCCTGAGATATTTCTCTCCTGTTATATAGGAGGGACAATTCCCATCTTGTTCCATCCCTGTTCCTTCACACGCTTCATGATACGCCCAATCAATGTCTTTATGATCACCAGTTACGGCTGACGTTTGACAAGGTCAAAGCGGACCAATTCACATGTAAGAAATCATGATGAACTCAGGTCTAAGGACTATACTCTATAGTCGTAATGAAAACTCTCATGACACTTATATAACTATCCCGTAGAGTTCTCATCAGTGGGTCATGTCCGATCATGTGTTTTCTAACACATACCTATGTGATTGACTTTAATACTCTTATTAATGACTCCATGAAACTTAGTCATCAGTCACCTCACATACTAGTCTCACGTGGTTGTTAATGTCTCACTTTAACAACCTCGACCAGGGACAAACATAATTTATGTCATTTATTATTTATAGGGTTTCATGATCAAGTCACATACTTGATGACCTATAAAATGTCATAAATTACTTTGGGACTATTATTTAATAACCATTATCGAATAATACAGATGCCAGATTTTAATAACATAATCATATTATGTTTATACGAACATCATATCATAACTAAAATTAATAACAATGACTCCCACTAAAATTAAGATCACATCTTAAGACATCTAATGCCTTTAGCAGTAGCCTGACCCTCATTCGCCCTAGCTCATCGTGTGTCGAAGGACACTGCGTCTTGCTAAGAGTAATACCAAGAGTCATTTGCACAAAGTCCTTCTTGGAATCATGCATACTGGATCTGTGTAAGAACTTATCACATAAGTATCTTGACACAATCCACTTAGCTTATCCAATCTATCTCTATAGATTCTTATTCCAAGAATGTATATGGTTTCTCCCTTAATTTTGTCGAAAAATAACCTTTTGAATCAAGTCTTAATAGACTGTAAACAATGGAACTTCATTTCCGAGGAGTAGTATGTTATCAACATACAATACCAGAAATGTAACTGCGCTCCCAATAGTCCTCTTGTAAACATTCGGTTCCTCTTCATTTCTGATAAAATCAAACCTTTTGATTACTTTATCAAAACGAATATTCCAACTCCGAGATGCTTGCTTCAATCCATAAATGGATCGATGAAGCTTGCATATCTTCCTGACTTCATTAGGATCAATGAAAACTTCAGGTTGTGTCATGTACACATCCTTTTTCAGAATTCCATTAAGGAAAACTGTTTTTCACATCCATCTGCCAGATCTCATAACCATTATGAGTGGCGGTTGCTAGGAGAATCCGAATGGACATAAGCATGGTGTCTGGGATTAGGTTTCTTCACAGTTAATACCATGAATTTACTTGAAACCTTTTCCACCAATCCAGCTTTGGACATCGCCATTCCGGATTTAGCGGCTTTTAGCCACTTTCGGAGTCAAGGCCCATCATTGCTTCTTCAAATTTCGCAGGCCCGTCACTTTCAATGATCAGTAGATCACTGCAATTGGTTACGAGAAATCCCCATTTCTCGGGTTCGTGACGGATCCTATTGGATCTACGAGCTTCAGTCTTGTGTTAAAAGTCACGCACATATCTCATATGTAGACTTTTACCACGATCTAATTAACCAAGATTTAAACCGTAGTTAATTAAATCATAAACCAAAAATATTTTGGTTCGCGACCTGTGTCGATCGATGCAACTTTTGCGTCGATCGACACATCTTTAAAACTCGCTTTTGAATGTATATCTAATATTCATTCATCAGATCCTTGCAAACCTCAGGCACCACAGTTGCAGGTTCTACAACTCTTTGTAGATCCAAATGCTGCTCTTCCTCATCGGGTTGAACAGTCTCCTGTGATTCTCGAATTTCTTCGAGTTGTACTTTACTCCCACTGTTCTTCTTGGAAAGAAAGTCTTTCTCAAGAGAACATAGTTCCGAGCAACAAACAATTTGTTCTCAAACTGGTTGTAAAAGTAGCACGCCTTGGTTTCGTCAGGACAACCAATGAAGCAGTACTTATCAGATTTGGGTGTGAGCTTATCAGAGATTAAACGTTTTACATAAGCCTCACAACTCCAAATCTCCATGATGGATAAATCAGAAACATTTACTTTCCACATCTCATGTGGTATCTATGTAACTGATTTTAATGGAACACTATTTAATGTAAACTCAGACAATTTTAGAGTGTATTCTTAGAAGGATATTGGAAGATCTAAGTGACTCATCATTGATCGAACCATATCTAATAGCGTCCGATTCAGGAGGAGTGAATTGTGAAACACTTTCACAATCTCTCAGATGATCACTAAATTCTTGACCTAAGTATTCACCTCCATGATCTCATCGTAGAGGTTTAATACTTGTGCCAAATTGATTATGTACTTCATTTTGGAACTCTTTGAACCTTTCAAAGATTCTGACTTATGTCTTATAAATAAGACATAACCAAAACTACTGAAAATATCAGTAAAGGTAATGAAGTACTGAACTTTTCCTCTAGCACTAATGCTCATCGCCCTATATTCATCCGTATGTATAAAGCCCAATAAGCCTTTGGCCCTTTCATTTTATCCGTTCGCAACTTGTGTCGACCGACACACCGTTTGTGTCGATCGACACTACCATTTCGAAAGCGGCCTCTGTCGTTTTACCCAATAAACCAGATTCACTTTACTCATTATGATTCACAATCAGATGAGCCCAAAAGTCCATCACTATGGAGCTTCTGAATCTGTTTCTTATTTATGTGGCCCAAAACGACAATGCTAGAGAGAAGTTTGATTCGTATCATTTGACTTGAATCTCTTGGTATTAATGTTACATTTATGCACATTCTGGTTTAGAACATAAAGTCCATTCTCTAATGGATTGCTACTATAAAATATATCACTGTAATCAATTGAATAACACTTATTCTTAATTTGAAAACTGATATCCTTTCATATCCAAACAAGGATTAGAAATAATCTTTCTGCTCATAGCAGATACATAGTAGCAGTTTTAAGTTCAAAACATGCCATAAAAGGAAAAACAAATGAAATACTCCTACGGTTAATGCAGCAACTCTTGCTTCATTTCCACGCGTAGATCCACTTGTCCTTTCTCCATAATCCTACTTTTGCTCAGGCCCTGCACATTTTCACAAAATATGAGTACCACAGCTGGTATCAAATACCCAATAAGTAGGACTGTAAGAAGTAACATTTACTTCTATAACATAATACCTGAAGAAGAAGTCTCGTACGTCTTCTTCAGCTTCTCATAATCTTCCAAGAATTTATTGCAGTTTCTTTTCAAATTCCCATAACCATTACAATAACGGCACTTAACATCTTCAGAAGGACTGGTTTTAACCTTAGGAGCTTGGGGAGACTCGCTTAGATTCACAATCAAGCTCGTCTTTCTATCACCTTTGTTCTTACCAAGTTTCTTAAACTTTTTACCCTTTTGTACCATAAGGACATCCGGGGTGTCCTTCTTGATGTTAGGTTCAGCAGTCTTAAGCATCCCATGCAATTCAGTCGACGTCTTCGTCAAGTTGTTCATGTTATAGTTCATAACAAATTGATCATAACTTGACGGCAGTGACTGTAGAATGATGTCAGTAGCCAACTCTTGGCTAATGGGACAATCCAGTTTCCCCAGGTTATCAATATAACCCATCATCTTAATGACATGAGGACTGACTGGTTCGCCCATTGGTAGCTTGCACTCAATCAGAGACCTAACCGTCTGGTATCTCTGAGTTCGTGCCTGCTCATGAAACATACTTTTCAGGCCAGTGATCATCTCTTTTGGCGACTCCACGTACTCATATTGCTTCTGCAATTCCGAGTTCATGGTAGCCAACATGAGACAACTCACATCCACCGCATCATTAGAATGCTTATCCCAAGCATCCTTATCTGACTGCCAGGCATTGGCTCGGTACTTCTTGGGGAGAACTTTCTCAAGGACATAGTCCTTTTTCTCCTGTTTGAGAACAATTCTCAAGTTCCGATACCATTCAAGAAAGTTGGATCCATTTAACTTGTCCTTCTCAAGGACGGATCGCAGGGAGAAATTGTTACGATGGTTTGTGCTAGACATAGCTGAAAAACAAGGGAGGTTTAGTTATGATGTTCAAGAAATGAGAATTCTTAACAATTAAGAAAACTCGCATTATATTCAAACAATGTTTCCTCAGATGAATATAATGATCCAGGACCCATACTTCACTAAACTTGAGTGAGCCACTGGCTATCACCCAACTTTAGCTATCTAGGTAAGCAACGACCTTGCTAGTTATATCCAATATAACTCTTGGTCGTGGATCGACATCTTATGTCCAATCCACCTGATGTCTCTGAGCCCAAAACGATTTTGATGGCCCAGTCAAGTAAACCAATCTCTTCAGTCATGTAATTGTTGACGCCTTGCACTGCAAGCCCATCAACACGATTACTTCCTGTCTTACTCATGAGATCGTGGACATCTTGCACTGCAAGTCTATCACACAACTAAATGAGTCTTGACAGTTGACAAGATTGGAAAGACATCAAGTATCACTTGATATTTGGTTGAGGAACGGAACCTTTAAAACGTTCAGTTTTATTATGTTTTAATTCTTATAATTAATTGATTTATCATGCTTTGGTTCTGTGATTGCAGGTTCCAAAACCCAATCATCGAATCTTATGTCGACCGACACTACTATAGTGTCGATCGATGCAGAATAACCAAAAGCAAAACCGCGATAACCGATCAATCCAATTGATCCGGTTTTGAATACCGGTCGGTGTCGATCGATGCTACACTAGCATCGGTCGATACCAACCTAATCAAACCAATCGCAATTCAAACCATTTAACCAAGCTCGATAACCGGTCCAATCCAATTGAACCGATTCATCATTCTAGCGAGGTCTGTGTCGACCGACACAACTCTTGTGTCGATCGACACCAGGTGAATAAGTTCTATTCGGGTTATCCTTCTGTGTCGACCGATACCCGTTTGGTGTCGATCGACACAGTGCGATAAGCCCTAATCGTTTTTCAATCAAAAAACCTAAAAACTAGATTTTCATGAAAACGAATTTTAGCATGCTTGCATCAACTATACAGAGATTCAGATTCAACTAATCTAATCAACATGCTACAGATTCAATGGAACCCTAAAGATCTGATACCACTGAAGGAATTTCTAGCAGATTCCTAATCCAATTAGGCAATCCTAGTCTGAATTCCGAGCCTAGAATCTACAGGTTCATGTAATTGAATCTATCAGATCTGAAGATTACCTGGTGATTAATGCAGCGGAAGTCTTAGCAAGTAATCGAGATCTAGAGCGCCTCAAGTGCTGCGCCTCTACTGGTATCCACACGCACACAGAACTGGACAGCAGGGATGCTAGTGCCTATCGGAGATCTAATCTCCAGAGAGGTTTCTTTTCTGTTTCTGGTGGCTGTAAATTAGGTTAGAATCGAGTTTTGGGTCGACCATATATCTTATATATGTCGACTTAAACCGCAACGGGATTAACTAATGATTAAACCGATTTAATCTGCTAATCCGCGAGTTGTGTCGACCGACACACTCTTTGTGTCGATCGACACAGTCGATCCGTGTCGACCGATACACATAGTGCGTCGATCGACACTGCCCAGAAAAGATGACATCGAATGCATATCAAATATGCATTCATCCGATCATTACATTAATGATCAACCTCACATTCAATGTCCAGTTTGCTTAGGTGTGTGACCCTGTAGGATCATATAACACTAGCAATGAGTTCTAAACTCATTGATCATAAGTGGCTTCTAGCAAAGCATTACGAGTACCTAGTGTCATATGATTGTCTCATCTCGACAACACGACTTTCTCTCAGAGTAAGTACAAATAGATTTCAGGACATTCCCAACAGTACTCACATCTGATTTAAGACTAGAGAATTTTTCAATCAAACGTGTTGGTGATAGGTTAACTGAAGGTTGGAAACGGTTCTTCAAAGCTCATGCATTAGATGCTTTCGATCTTCTGATTTTTTAGTATCGTGGAGGTGCTTATTTCCATATGATACACCGGTTGGACCAAACTGTTGCAAAATCACATATGAAAATACAGCACCTCAAATGGAGACTGGAGAAGCTAGCTCGAGTAAGTTTTATTCACTTATTTTAGAGACATGTTCTTCACTCTTTCTAATATTTTAACTAATCAAGAAATTATATGTGAAGAAAATGAGGAGAAGTTTGTTACCTTAAAGGTCACCAGTGACGGCCTCAAACGAAGCAGAATCGTAAGTTATACCTTTTGTATTTTTTAAAAAATATTGTTACATGTTCCATTTATTTCCTTCATTTTGCAGTATCTTCCAAAGTCCTTTGTGGATGCAAACAATTTAAAGGGTGCTGCAGGGAGCACCATAGTGATGGTCAATGATGCAGGAGAGAAATGGTATGTTAAGATTGCGTTTCATTCTTATAGCGACAGTCGACGTTTACTTTTGAGCTTCGGCTTAAGAGAGTTTTTGTTGGCAAACAATGTCAAGGCCAACCAAACAATCGTGCTGCAACTTTTCTGGGAAAGTTCAATTGCTCCTTGTTTCAAACTCTTCTCTAAAAATGATTGAATTTGTCTAATTCACGATCCATCCTATGTTGTAATTTCCTTTGATTTTTGACAAAACTTATGTTTGTGGATATTTTATGGTTTTTTAAGTTTGTTTAATTATAATTATATTCATGTTTGTGTTAGGACATCTTTCAATGGTAAGTATATACGTTACTATTCTAACTTAGCAAACGATTTAGAAGAATTTTAGCCAATTACTCTTTATATTTTTGCTTACAATTGTAACTACTACCACTCCCATTCTACTATTTACTTTTATAGAATTTATACTGATTTTTAAGGAATGTATTTGTTTAACAAGGAAATTTATTCACTCAGGAAAATATGAAATTCTCTTAGATTTCAAATTTGGAAATACTTCCTGAATGTAAAAATGAGATATTCTTGCCATTAAATAGAAGATACTATATTCTTGCCTCAAATCTAAACTGTTTTATTTTTAGTATAATTTATGTGCTCGATAATAGTAAACTAAATATTCAAAAAATATATATTATCACTAAAAAAAACCTAATATCATCTACTATATATTTGATATCCTCTTCTCATTACTATTAGTTTCGTACCCGAGTTGCTAATGGAAGCTATAGGTACATTTGAGAACTCTTTATATTCCATATACTTTTTTGGTTTCCGTTGAACAAGTTTTACTATTTTATTAACAATTCTAAATTTTTTTACAGATTCTTCCCGACGTTCTACTGATTATATGGAAATTTTACCTATTGTTCTTCCTTCTCAAAAATTATTTTCCACGAAGATGTCAGTTTTGCTTCTCAAGAAAAGAAAAACAAATTTAGGCATGGATGAAATGCAATCAAATTCATCTTCAAGCGAGAAGTCTTTTATACTCACAAATAACAGCTAAATTTGTTTGGGATAAAAATAACCTTCAATGGAAACCCCGCATACAATGTAAACCATGATTATGTCGTTTACAGGTATATCCAGAAGAAATTGGAGAACTATATTATTTACGCCGTCTATTGGATGTAATAAGTGGACCATGTGACTATATGGGTCTAAGGACGATTGACAATGTTGTTTTTGACACATTCTGAGATGCATGGTTTGCCCTTCAAAATATTGAAGGTGCCTAATTTATGTTCGATTATCTTAATCATCTATTTAATTATCTATTCAAATAATGGTTGTGTTTTTTTTAAATAATAAATAATTCAGCCTTCTTGATTTTCATTTTCATTTTCATTGTAAGTTTCTCTTTTTATAACTTCATGCTTCATCTACAATTACTATAGTTTCAAATACTCGACTACATGTGAGTGAACCTACTTATTGAATTAAGATAAAAATTCTTCATAAATTACTTCGTTCCGCTAATTATTATATATTCTATCCACAAACTCACATCTTCTAATCTATATAACTAACTATTTATATATTCAAATGAAACTTTGCTCTTAATCCAAAAAACAAACAATCGTCGACCAAAAAAATTAACCCGCACAAAATGCGGGCGAGTCATCTAGTTACATATTCTTTGTTGATTTATTACTGATCATTATTTTAATTGTTTCTAACTTTATCGAAACTCTATTCTAATTCAACATGTAAAAATTTAAAAGAAAAAACGGCTACTAATATTTATTTTCACTTGCATAATTAGGTTCCAAGATGCCATGGGCTACCATGAAAACAACTAAGTTAACAAAGTTAAACGATCAATGGACAAGGGAAGTCATGGTGAGCGACGTATCGAAATTGTTGTTTTGAGGCGCTAAAGAGACCCATGTTGATCAAGATTAAATACTCCAATAAAACATCCAGATCTCAAATATCAATTAGATCGATTCTCCAATGTGGCACATTCATCAAGTGCACGAACATTGTCATTATATATATAACAGTCTTGAAGGGATGATAAACAATAATGTTGATCCAGGAGATCACTAAGTATGTTTTAATGCGGACTAGGCTAAGATTTCAGTTAAACAAAATGGATTTGACTTTGAGAGAGGTTTGAACTTTAAAGAACATGTTGGGTTTGTTATGGAAAAAGGTCGGGATTGTGTTTATATTGAAGTAAACGAGAACAGACTAAGATATTTAGACTTTCGAACTAACTCGGAGAGAACGTTAATTTGGTCTTCTAAACAATCTCTTAGAGTACAAGTCGGCACAATAAAAGAGAGGTTACAAGTAGTGAAGTGCAATAAATTCAGAATCCCTTCATAAATTAATGATCTTTGGAGAATATTTATAGAGGGAGCTGTGGTGTCAGATCTCTACCAACTCGGGTTGACGTGTCGGCTTTTGCATCCTTCAGGGGCATGGCGCCTCGAGCCTTGCGTCCAAACTGCTTTGGGCGTACAATAGAATGATCATTGTACGACGCTGATCTAGTGTTCAGATAGGGTAATGTTCGTCGATCACTTTGCTACGCGTCGTCTTCTACACAGCTTTGAAGCCGAAAATCAGCGTTGTAATGATGACATGTCGGTGGACCCACACTTGTTGGATTTGGGTACACTTGGGTTGACTTTTGGCAAATGGGCCTTATGTGTAAAGATGGGCCTGACTAATTGGGTGTGCTAAGCCCACCTCCAACAATAAGCCCTCTCCCCCTCATTTCGGCGTACGAAGACACGGCGAGTGCGTCAATTTCTTTTAATGTCTTTTGATTAGCTCGGCACATCTTAGCTCAGTCAATAAGTCCAAGAGTTGGAAGTCATTAGGGTTTTGGGAGTTCTATGTGATTGGTCCAAACGCGCATCAACCATGGTTATTAAGTTTTCGAAAAGTTTCCCGCTCTTTTTCACACGCAGGAATTGAAGCGACATCATCTTGAGGTTTTTTCTCGGTCTTTGTGCCTCCCAGCCATGCATCGCATCGAATTTTCCCACTTCTCCTTCTTCTCCTATCTAATCTTCTTCGTATAGCTTCCCTCATACTTCTCCGCTTATAAAGAACATATACTTCCGCTTTCCACTATGTTTTAACTTCTCTTGATAGTTTGTTTGTCGTGATCGCTTGACACTCTCGCCACTTCTGTCTGGTTCTCTGTTTCTTTTGGTGGTTGCTTGGTCTTCTAGCAGCGATTTATGGCATTTTTTCGAAGGGTTGAATTTTTCCGCTCCGCCTCGCCGGATCTTCTTTTGTCGTCAATTTTTGTTCTATCTTTCTCGACATGGCTTCGATGTTTTGAGGATTGCTGTGGAATCTGACATTGACTATGTATCTCGCTCCACTTTAGGCCACACAATCCTGGAAGATTTATCGGACAAGAGCAGTTTGAAGCATGCATCTTCTCCCCGACGTGATGAAGAAGATGAGGAAGACCTAGTTCTGCTGATTAGGATGAGTAAAAAAATATGTCTAAAACCAAGACTTCCTCCTCGAGCGGGCTCCAAGCTGATGATCCCTTGCCTGGTCAGGGGAGGGTGACGAGGAGGCCGAGGTAGGTGTAGAAGCCAAGGTGGCCGAAGTACTCAGGCCAAAGGAGATCTTCAATACCGACCTCTGAAGGTTCAGTACACGGATGGTGACTTCTCAACGTGCAGTGACCACAAATCAGTGGAGAAGATGAGGTCCGAGCAGGGGTTTCCTCTACGGGTCGAACTAAGGGTTCATGAGCCGTCTGATCTCCTTTGGAATCCTCCGCATGGGTTTGTCTGCCTCTATGGGGGCTTCTTAATGCATTGCCGGCTTCCCTTCCGAGTTGTCCGTGACCTACTACGAAAGGCGTCAGTTGTAATTTTTGTAGATATTAAAACACGGTCCAAAACATGGTTGTATTATTGACGTTGGGAACGGAGCGCGAGAAGCATGTGGATTGTCATGTTTTTGAAAATCATACCCATCACAAGACCAATGGGCGACCAATGGGACCTTCTACAAATCTTTCAAGCCGTGTGTGGGTGTTATTTCCGTCAAAACCCAACAAGTTCAATCTCTGCGAGTATAACTACTTCTTTGTGTGGTCCACCACGATGGTTGGTTTTGATGCAAATAAAGCTTACCTGACTAGCTGGAATTTCTCTCTTGGTAAGGGGATTTAAATAAGTTTTGACGCCTTCTTTTTTGTTGTGTATCATTCTTCCTTTTTGTTTCAGTTCTGCATCCAGGTCGCGTCGATCTAGAGGTTTACTCCAAACTTCTTTAAACAATCGATTTGGTGGCCCACCGATCGTGGGAATCCTTCCCCTTGCAGAGTGTGACATCAGAGTTCGATAAAATAATGTCTGGTAAGTTGAGTTGTAGTGTTTATGTTTTGGTGTCACCGTATTGAAAAGATTTTTCTTACGTTGCCCATTTATTCCACCATGCTGGCGTAGGCTGCTGCTGATGGGACGGCTAGTTCTGCCGTGTATGAATCTACAGCCCATGAAAATCTAGTTTGGGGACATAATCAGCAGACCGAGGCTAATCGAGTTAGGGATGATGTAGATGATAGTGTTGCGTCGGCATCGGGGGTTGTGGAGGGTACGCCAGCGAATGCGAGCTCGGAGTTTCTACCGGCGAGGCGAACTAACGAACCCAATAACGCTCCAATTTCTAGGGTTGGGGTCACTGCTTATTGATGCTAGGCAGGGGCCTGTTGGAGAAGGACATGTCGGTGATGGAACCGATTCCTGCGCTTCCAGAAAATATTTGTTGCGGAGAAGGTAAAGGGGGTCGCCAGGGAGGCCTCAAAGAAGAGGAAGTTGACGGGGATGAATCCTCAAGGGAGAGGACCACCATCAAAGCAGCATCCACAATGAAGGTGGATGAGGAGACAACAGCGACTAAATGCCTACTGAGGAGAGACTCGCTGTGGGGGCGGATGTTGATGGCACCATATCTTCAAGGAATGAACTTGTTGATAACTTTGAGTTCAAGTACCCAAAGGCTAATGTGCCCATCTTCAAGGATCATTTTTTTAAATATGACTTCTCATGTGCAGTCGTTGCTCTCGCTGGTTGTCTTTTCGAGAGGGCGGAGTGTCGTGATAAAACGAACGGATTTGCAGACTGAAGACGGAGCTTAAGGAAGAAAAGACGCGATTTGCCGAGGTAGAGATGGCGTTTGAGCAGGAAAATAAACAATCTGCCAATTTGGAGCAATAACTATGTTGAACCTATGAATTAGAAAAACTCTGTGAGGATCTTGAGGCAGATCGGGCTAATTCGGTGATGCTTTCACATCAGCTCACCGAGTATAAAGATGGTCTTGGCATGCCAAGGGGGAAGTCGCAGCCGCTTGTTATGAATGGGACACAGTTCGAGGCAAGATTTCCAGAATGAAGGCTGCTATTGAGGCGGCCAAAGTTTCACTAGATTGGGAGAACGTGAAGGTCGTGGGGTAAGTGGGACTCAATGAAGAAGAGATGGGAAGCCAAATGGGGAAGATCCGAGCTCACACTGAAGGTCGGGATTGTGATGGCTTAGTCATTCCCGCTCTGCGGATTGTGAACTTCAAAGCGAATGAAGCTAAGTATACCGCCATGCTGGAAAAGATTGATTATCATGAGCTCACTGAGGAGAACCTCGAGGTTCCTTCTGATCTTGCACCTTTAATTCTGTCCAAGCAGAGTTTGCCTTATTGGACTCCCGAGGGGGGCCAATATGCTACGACCTCTGATAAGATCATTGCTCCCGCTATCGATCCTCCAGTCTAACTAGGCCATATGTGGCTTTAGTTACATTTATTAGTTTATAATTTCTTTTTTTTTGTATAAACCGATGTAATATATATTTTATTATTATCAATGAAAAACCGTTTTTCTGTGCTTCTACTTCGTTTTTGCTAGCACAAGTTCTTTTTTCGTCGTAATTTAATGTGAGGTGATAGCTAGGCTTAAGCACTGATAATGCTTTGCAAGTTGGTTTAGACACTTATAGGTTATCTGCCATGGTGCAAGCTCGAGGGCTTGGCTTAAGAACTGAGAATGCTTTTGGTGCAAGGCGGGCTCGTCTTAGACACTTAAGCTTGTGTGTCGTGGTGCGAGTTCGTGGCTAGACTTTAAGAACTGATAAGTTGTGTGCTTTGCTAGTCAGAGCTCGACTTGGACACTTATTGGTTGTGTGCCGTGGTGCGAGCTCGGGGCTCGGCTTAAACATGTATAGCTTGTGTGTCATTGTACGAGCTCTTGGATTAACTTTAAGCACTAATAGGTTGTGTTCTTTGCGAGTCTGGGCTCGGCTTAAAAAATTGAGCTTGGAAGCTGTAATGTTCTTAAAATAAGAATTCATTAAGATTACAGATGTGTGCGAGTTAGGGGTTGCCTACGTACCCTTCGATGAAAGGGATCAAGTCATCCGTAGTTCAGTTACTTACAAATGTGACATCGAAAAGGGAAGAGGTTGAGGTGCTTATTACTTCTTGAGGTTCATTGAGTTCTAGGAAAGCGGGATTTTGTTACCTCCCACTGTTGTCAGTTCGTAGACTTTTGGCATGACTGCCTTTGAAATGATGTAGGGGCCTTCCCAGCTGGAGTGGACTGGGCTTCGGTGTCATGAGCGGGCTCAGGTGTTGGGGCAGAGCTCCTGAATCTAGAGTTGTTGGGGCTTGCTTCGAGGTTGCCGCTGTTGTGGAAGACGTCAATGCAGTCGTTATGGTCTATGCCGATAGTGGTTGCTCAGCGATCGGAGTTGGTGGTGGCATTACGAAGGTTGGCGGTTTTGTCATCGTTGAATCCTTTCTTTGCGTTTAGAAAATATTTAATCCCTTTTATTCTAGCGCCAATTGTTGATCTAGGAGATTCCTTAGTATGTTTTAATGTGTATTAAGCCGAATTCCGTTAAATAGAATGGATTTGACTGTGAGAGATTAGGACTTTAAAGAAGAAGTCAGGTTTTTTAATACTCTCTATGTTTCTATATATAAGTAGTTTTAGATATTTTTGTTTGTTTCATATTATAAGTTGTTTTCAAATTTTTAGACAATTTTTAACTTTATTAAAAACTGTGTAACCAATAGTAATTTATTTCTTCTTCTATAATTGGTTAATTTGCTTTTAATTATATTTTTATTAAGATTTTTTAAACAAAAAGTAAGTTTTTAATATTTGTGCTTTTAACCAGAACTACTTACATTTAGAAACACAGGGAGTAGTAAACAGGTAGGAGACCGTGTTTATATTGAAGTAAATGAGAACAAACTGAGATATTTAAACTTTCGAACTAACTCCGAGAGAATGTCAGTTTGGTGTTCTAAACAAGCTCTTAGAGTACAGATCAAAACAATAAAAGAGAGGTTACAGGTAGTGAAGTGCAGTAAATTCTGGATTCCTTCATAAATGATTTTCGAGGAGTATTTATAGAGGGAGTCGTGGTGTCAGATATCTATCAACTCGGGATGACGTGTCGTCTTATGCGTCCTTATGGGCATGGCGTCTCGAGCCTTGCGCCGAACTGTTCTGCGGCATACAGTATAATGATCATTTTACAAAGTTGAGCTACTGTTCAGATAAGATATTGTTCGTCAATCCACTTCGCCACGCATCGTCTTCTGCTCGGCTTTGAGGACGCTGATCGGCACCGTAATGATGATAGGTCAGTGGGCCTACGCTGATTGGATCTGGATTGACTTGGATTGACTTTTGGCAAATGGGCCTTATGTAAAAATGGGTTTGGCTAATTGGGGGTGTTAAACCCACCTCCGACAAATACGTTTTACATTGATATATGTGTCGAATATGAATAGTATAATTTTTTTTTAAACTAGTAAATTATTAAATAAAATTCATTATGTTTTTAATACCAAAAATGTATTTATTTAATTTTATTTTTAATACCAAAAATGTATTTATGATGGTTTTGAATAGTCAATAATAAATTAAACTAAAAAAAAATATTGGATACTTTTCCAGTTTTGTCAATGATATCAAATCCATAAATTTGGTAACATATCTCTAAAAATTTAGTAGTCCAAATTTAAAGTTGGTAAAGATCGGGATACTAACCCCAATAGTATGAGAGGTTGACTTTAGACTTGTACTATGGAAACAAATTAACAAGATGATCACAAATTTAAATGAATCTTATCTTTAAGAGATATATATAGACAATTCGATTTATTATTTCCTTGTTTTAGATTTTTTTATTATTTTACAAGGAAACTTGTCAATTTACAAGATTACAATTTATTCAACATATTTTATTTAGTTTACATAAAACAAATCTAGAAAACCGATATAAATATTACTCTGTCATGTTCCTTTGGTTCTTAAAATATCTCAAGGTAAATAAATTTTTTTCTTTCAGAGAAACACTATTATATATTCTTCTGTCAAAGTTTGTAGTTTTATACATCCGATATATAGTATATATTCTAAATCGCTCTATAATTTTAGATTTTATTAGATGTTGATGAATATTAATTTGATTAATAATTTTTATATCCAACATCTTCTTCGATTTTAATCGTCTACTTGCATGTTTCTAGATGATTAGGCTAGTGTTTGGTATACTAGTCCTTTTGGCTATATTCCGTTTTCCGGCGACTGAATCTCGTCGCCACCAACATTTGGGGACTTCGGCGGGGATTGAATTTTCTGCATTAAATTGCCGGAAACACAGTGCGGTGCTAACTGATTTTGGAGGAGTTGGAGATGGGAAAACTTCTAATACAAAAGCGTTCAAAACGGCCATAAGCAAGCTCAGCCAAATGGCGAGCGACGGCGGAGCTCAACTCGTCATTCCTCCTGGAAAATGGCTCACCGGAAGTTTTAACCTAACCAGCCACTTCACTTTGTTCATCCAACAAGGTGCCACCATCCTTGCATCTCAGGTAATTTGATACGGTTTTGTTCATTTTTATTATTAAGAAGAAATGTAACCATAGTGATTTAAAGGATATATAATATTTATAACATTAACGTTATAATATTATAAATATATATATTAGAGATTTTGAATTGGAAAATAGGTTTTCCATCCTTAACAGAGAAAAAAACATTAGTGTTCCGACCAGTTCGGTTCGATCTATGAAATTTTTAATGAGAAAATCAAACTTATTCCGGTTTTGATCCACATCAGGATGAATCTGAATGGCCAGTGGTCGATCCATTGCCATCTTATGGAAAAGGAAGAGATGGAACCGGAGCCGGGAGATTCAACAGTCTCATCTCCGGTACAAACCTAACCGACGTGGTCATCACGGGTAACAACGGGACGATCAACGGACAGGGACAGTATTGGTGGGATAAATTCAAAGCAAAGCAGTTTAATGTGACTAGACCATATATGATCGAGCTCTTGTTCTCCAAAGATATTCAGATCTCGAACATCACTTTGGTCGATTCTCCGTCGTGGCATATTCATCCCGTCTACTGTAAGAACGTCATCGTCAAATCCGTCACCATTATCGCTCCCGTTACTGTCCCCAACACCGACGGAATCAATCCTGGTAACTATACAAAATGGAATAATCCTATGTGGCAATATTAATATCATATGTGGCTATCTTACGTGGTATTGTTTTCTTGTTTGGTCCTTTTTCAGATTCTTGCACTAACACATTGATCGAAGACTGTTACATAGTCTCTGGAGACGACTGCATCGCCGTCAAAAGTGGTTGGGACCAATACGGAATCAAATTCGGAATGCCGTCTCAACAAATCTCGATCCGACGGCTCACATGCATCTCCCCGAAAAGCGCAGGAGTAGCTTTAGGTAGCGAAATGTCAGGAGGAATCAAAGACGTCAGAATCGAAGACGTCACTCTAATCAATACGGAATCGGCCGTCCGAATCAAAACCGCTGCGGGACGTGGCGCTTACGTTAAGGACATTTTCGCTAGGAGGTTCACGATGAAGACGATGAAATATGTTTTCTGGATGAGCGGAAACTACGATCAACACCCTGACGAAGGATATGATCCTAAGGCGTTGCCGGAAGTTACGAACATCAATTTCCGGGATATGACGGCCGAGAACGTTACGAGATCTGCTAGTCTAGCCGGGATTGATAAAGATCCGTTTACAGGTATTTGTATTTCAAATGTGACTATAGCTTTGTCTGCTAAACCTAAGGAGGTGCAATGGAACTGTACGAACGTGGCTGGAGTTACGAGCAGAGTTAAGCCGGAGCCTTGTAGTTTGTTGCCGGAGAAGAAAGCTGAGGGGAAGAGTGTGGATTGTACGTTTCCGTCTGATTTGATTCCGATTGAGAGTGTTGTTCTGAAGAAGTGCTATGTTTGATATACAATAATAGTAGTGAAACATGAAACTGGAATAAAATTTAAATTGGGGACCTCTCTATATATTAATTTGAAGTTTAAAATTAGTTTGAGAGTGTTGATGTAATTATGAAATATCATAATGTTTCATTTTGAAGCCCTCTATATAAAACGTTTTATTATTAACAAATAATAAAACGGAGCGGTTGAGGTAGTCCAAGTGGTTGAGGGGCTCGGGGTGGTAAACACCATTCCCGGGTTCGAGCCCAGGCAGAAACAAAAATGCCTCCTCTGCTCACCCACACGGATATGGGTCCATTGCTTACGGCCCATTTGCATACCCGGAGAGAGGGTCTATCCGTGGGCTGCACCTCCCTTTGGGGATTAGTCTGGGCCCTTCCATAGGCTCGGGATACCCCAGGTTAATCAAAAAAAAAAAAAATAACAAATATGAAAAATATCACAAAATCAAAGATGAAAACCAATTCGTGGTTGGCCACGGTAGATGCCTTAAATAGCACATATACCAGAGATTACTTTGTTCCTGTTACGGTTTGGGATTTGGAAATTGGAATCACTCGGTTTTAATAAGCTGGGAAGAAAACATGTGTGTGTGTATATAGAGAAGTGGATTACAAAATGGTACAATACAAGCATGTGGATTATCATCGCTAAATATCGAAGCTGCGACCTGGCTACCGCAACGGAGTAAACGGCTGGAGTGTGGAAGAGAGTGTGAACACCACCGGCGGGATCGGTACGGTGGGCATCGAAGTAATAGTGGTTGGTCACATAAGATGGATATTTATAGAAAGACCCAAATGGCTATTACCTAACCGGTATGGCCACGGTCCAGCCGCCTTACCAGCCCGTCGTACAGCTTTCCGTACCTACTTCTGCTCTAACCGGTATCCTCGAGCAGTTACTTTTTGGCTTTTCCATCTCTACTTCCACTTCTTCCACACCTGCACGCAAACCAATAATAACCGGATAAATTAACTAAGGTGCTGTCAATTTTCCATTTAGATTGGCTTGGTATGGTTAACTTTTGGTTGAGATGATCAATCCCAACACGCCAACCAAGCAAATTCTTAGTTTGGCTGAAATGAATTTGTTCAGTCAAGCTAAAAGAATAGGCATGGGCGTTCGGGGTTCCAATCGGGTTCGGATCTGGTTTATTTCGGGTTCGGGTTTTCGAATTCATAAATTATAGTCCCATTCAGATATTATTAAAAATCGGATCGGGTTCGGTTCGGATATAATCGGGTTCGGTTCGGGTTTAGTAACCTATATGAAACCCGTCAAACCCGAAATTACCATAAAATTTATGAAAACTCGAAAAAATTACTCGAAAATATTCAAAAATATTTGAATTACCCGAAAATCCGATAAAAAAATATACTCAGATTACATAAAACTATTTGAAAGTACTCAAAAATATATATATAACCCAAAATATAAAAACAAAAACTACTCAAACTATCCAAAAATACTCGAAAGTATCACAAGTAACCAAAATTATATAAAACTTTGGGTTGCTTTTGATACCCGTTCGGGTTCGGGTATTATGATAGGCTTCTAAGTTTTACCCTATTCTAAACTGCAAGTGAACAGCAATGTCAAAGTAGTATATAGGGCTATCGAATCCACATGGACACTGAAGGATAGTTTGGTGTTAATCCTGATTCAGTTCTTCAGATTAAACTCACCTAAACATGCCAGATCTAGGTTCTCTTGCAGAATCATAAAGGATCTCACCTGTCACCTTGTTTATGCAGCGGAAAGAGGAGGTACGGGTCAGAGATCAGCAGAACCACCAAGAGATAGCTCCTCCAAAGGCTCACACACGCACACAGCAGGAAATTGGCTGCTAGACCGAAAGGAGAGAGGCGCAGAGAGAGGCTGAGGGAGGCGCAGGAATGGCTGAGAAAAAGGAGCTAGGGCAAGTTTTATTAATTAAAACCCTTGTCCAGTTCCTATGGGCTTTTGGGCCCAATTCTCAGTCTGATTAAATCTCTTAGATTTAATCAGGCCCTTTAGTCTCTCTAAGTACAGTAAATGCCTAGCACTTTTACCGTACTTCTGCTAAACCGTTCCTTCATGGTTTCCTGTTAGCTTAGGCGTGTGACCCATATGGGATCATATAATAAAGGCAATAAGTCCAAGACTTATAGATCATGAGCGGACTCTAGCAAGCCATCATGACCCCCAGTATTATATGACTTATGTCTGATCATTGACATACTCTTACTTTCTAGAGACAGTACAGAGATTACTGGACATAATTCCAACAATCTCCCACTTGTACTGGAATCTCTGTATTCATATTCCTTTTGTCTCAATATCTCGATTAGTCATAAGGCAAGATGAGTGTCATCCTTATAAAGCCTAATCTTGTTCATCGGACTCTGATTTGATACTGACAATCCAAACGACTCGGGAAAGTCCGTTTGAGCATGGCCATGCATTTTCCAGTATTCAAATCTCCGATTGGCCTAGAGATATTCACTCCATTTATATTGGAGGGACAAATCCCGTCTTGTTCCATCACTGTAAACTACTCATTTCATAATACACCCAAACAAGGTCCTTATAACTATCGCTTAACGACAGCTTTAGACAATGATCAAAGCGCATCAGTTAATGTGCAGTCACATGCATGCGAACTCAGGTCTAAGGACTATACTCTATAGTCGTAGTAAGAATCTCTTATGACACAGATATAAATATCATGAAGAGTTCTTATAAGCGGGTCTTGTCCGGTCGTATGTACCCCAACATACACCTATGTACTGACTTTGATGCCGTGCATCTATGACATCCTGAGACTTTGTCATAAGTCACATACCAATCCAGTCTCACGCGGTTGTTGGTGTTCCAATTTCAACAACCTTCGACTAGGGACATGATGATATAAGCCATCTATCAAATATAGGGTCTCATGATCAAGCTAAATGACTTTGATAACTCAAGATCAAGTCACTTACTTCGATGACCTATAAAATGGTTCATATCACTTTGGAACGATTATTTCATCACAGTTAAAATAATCTTGAAATAATAATTTCATTAAACATAAGAAAATGTTTTACAAGAACATATCAAATAACTAAATAAAGCCCTCAAACTCCCACTCAAATTTAGATTACATTTCAATGTCTCTAATGCCTACAGCTTCAGTTAGGAACTCGAGCTTAGGTCTTGGGAGTGGCTTTGTCAATGGATCAGCGACATTATCATCTGTCTGAACTCGGCTGATCTTGACTTCCTTTCTATTAATGATGTCACGTATCAAGTGAAATCTTCTTAGGACATGCTTGGATTTCTGGTGTGATCTTGGTTCCTTTGCCTGAGCAATAGCACCATTGTTATCACAAAACAGTGCCAGAGGCTCAGCCGCATTTGGTATCACACCTAGTTCAATAATGAACTTTCGTATCCAAACAGCTTCCTTCGCTGCTTCCGAAGCGGCGATATATTCAGCTTCTGTAGTGGAATCAGCAACGGTGTCTTGCTTGGAGCTTCTCCAACTGATTGCACCGCCATTCAGACAAAAGATATAACCGGACTGTGACCGGAAATCATCTTGGTCTGTCTGGAAACTTGCGTCCGTGAATCCACTGACTTCAAGCACATCACTTCCACCGTATACCAAGAACTTGTCCTTAGTATGTCTTAGATACTTCAGGATATTCTTGACGGCAATCCAATGGTTTTCACCTGGATTTGACTGGTATCTACTCGTCATGCTCAATGCATAAGCAACATCAGGACGAGTACAGATCATGGCATACATGACAGATCCTATTGCAGATGCATAAGGAATATTCTTCATGCGCTCAAGCTCAGCAGCCGACGTAGGGCTCTGCTTCTTGCTTAGCGTTGTGCCATGTACCATTGGCGTGAAGCCCTTCTTGGAATCTGCCATGCTGAATCTATGCAGGACTTTGTCAATGTATGAATCTTGACACAAGCCTATCAGCCTTTTAGATCTATCCCGGTAGATCCTGATTCCAAGAACGTATGCGGCTTCACCCATGTCTTTCATGGAAAAACAACTTCCAAGCCAGTCCTTTACCGACTTTAGCATTGGAACGTCGTTTCCGAGAAGCAGTATGTCATCGACATACAGAATAAGAAATACTATCTTGCTCCCACTAGTTTTCTTATACACACATTGTTCTTCTTCGTTTCTGATGAAGTCAAATTGCTTGATCGCTTCATCAAAACGAAGATTCCAGCTCCTCGATGCTTGCTTCAATCCATAAATGGATTTATGAAGCTTGCATACTTTCCCAGCATTCTTTGGATCTATGTAACCGTCAGGTTGTGTCATACACATCCTCTTCCAGAATTCCATTCAGGAAGGCGGTTTTCACGTCCATCTGCCAAATTTCATAATCATGAAAAGCTGCAGTTGCTAGTATAATCCGAATAGATTTCATCATTGCCACTGGGGAATAGGTTTCATCGTAATCCACACCGTGAACTTGTCTGAAACCTTTTGCCACCAACCTGGCTTTATAAATCTGGACATTTCCATCCACGTCAATCTTCTTCTTGAAGATCCATTTGCACTCGATGGCTTTTACACCAGCGGGTAAGTCAACCAACGAAAACACTTGGTTGACCGACATGGAGTCCATTTCGGAATCAGTGGCTTTACGCCACTTAGAGGAATCTGGGCCCATCATGGCTTGATTGAAGTTCGATGGTTCATCACCATCAATGATCAGAAGATCATGACAGTTAGTCACGAGGAATCCTTGATATCTCTCGGGTTCGTGACGGATCCTCCCGGATCTTCGAACTTCAGGTACTACAGGTTCAGGCTCTACAATTTCTTGTAGGTCCTCCTGCTGCTCTTCCTCATTAGGTTGAGCAGTATCCTGTTCATCTTGAATTTCTTCAAGCAGTACCTTACTCCCACTGTCTTTCTTAGAGAGAAACTCCCTCTCAAGAAAGTTACAATCTCGGGCAACAAAAATCTTGTTCTCGGAACGCAGGTAGAAGTAATAAGCCTTGGTTTCCTTCGGATAACCAATGAAGTAGCATTTATCAGACTTTGGTGTAAGCTTGTCAGAGATCAATCTCTTGACATAGGCTTCACAACCCCAAATTCTTAGATAAGACAGCACTGGAGCTACTCCAGTCCATAATTCATATGGTGTCTTTGCTACTGCTTTTGATGGCGCTCTATTTAGAGTGAACACTGCTGTTAGCAGAGCATATCCCCAAAGGGATATTGGAAGGTCTGTGTGACTCATCATAGATCGAACCATATCCAATAAGGTCCGATTTCTCCTCTCAGACACACCATTCCATTGTGGTGTTCCAGGAGGAGTGAGTTGGGATACGATCCCACACTCTCTCAGATGATCACTAAATTCTTGGCTTAAGTATTGCCCTCCTCGGTCGCACCGAAGAGCCTTAATGCTTTTGCCAAGTTGGTTCTGTACTTCATTTTGGAATTCTCTGAATTTCTCAAACGATTCAGACTTATGTTTCATCAAATAAACATATCCATACCTACTGAAATCATCAGTGAAGGTAATGAAGTACTGATAGTTTCCTCTTGCATTTGTGGACATTGGGCCACACACATCAGTGTGTATCAAGCCCAATAAGTCACTGGCCCTCTCGTTAGGTTTATTAAAGGGGGCCCGTGTCATTTTGCCCATCATGCAGGATTCGCATTTCTCACATGACTCAAAGTCAAATGAGCCAAGAAGTCCATTCGAATGGAGCCTCTTGATGCGTTTCTCGCTGATGTGCCCTAAACGACAATGCCATAGAAACGTTCGGTTCTCCTCATTAGGTTTGAACCGTTTGGTATCAATGTTATAAATTGGCGCGGATTGATCAAGTATGTAAAGCCCATTCGTAAGAGGGGCACAACCATAGAACAAATTGTTGCGATTGAAGGAACATAATTTATTCTTAACTGAAAAATCATAACCTTCCAAATCCAACAAAGAAATTGAAATAATATTTCTGCTTATCGCAGGTACAAAATAACAATTATTGAGTTCTAAAACCAATCCCGAAGGTAAAGACAACAAGTATGTGCCTACAGCTAGTGCAGGAACTTTCGCTCCATTCCCAACTCGTAGCTCCACTTGTCCTTGCTTCAGCCTCCTACTGTTGCTGAGTGCCTGCATATTAGTACAAATATGAGCCCCACAACCAGTATCCATAACCCATGAGGTATTATCAGAAGTAGTTGTATTAACTTCTATAACAAAAATACATGATGAAGAAGTCTCGAGAGTCTTCTTCTTCAATTCCTTTAGACCTTCTTGGAATTTCTTACATTCTCTCCTCCAATGCCCTGGTTCTTTACAGAACCTGCAGATGTCAGTAGGCCCAGCCTTGGATTTGGGCTTGGGCTTTGGCGTGTCCTTGTCCGAGACTTGAACAGCCTTAGCCTTTCCCTTGTCCTTGGCAGAGGATTTCTTAAAGCCCTTGCCCTTTTGCACCATAAGCACATTGGGGTCCTTGGCGGTTTTCCTCAAGTTGGGCTCTGCAGTCTTGAGCATTCCGTGAAGCTCAGGCAATGTCTTACTCAAGCCATGCATATTGAAGTTCAGGATGAACTGATCATAGCTTGCAGGTAAAGACTGCAGAACAATGTCGCAGGCAAGTTCCTGGCTGATAGGGCAGTCGAGTTTCTGAAGATGATCGAGATAACCCATCATCTTCAAGACATGAGGACTCACTGCCGCATTTGCAGCCAACTTACAGTCTAAGAGGTTCTTAACTGTCTGGAACCTCTCAGTCCTTGCATGCTCCTGAAAAAGCGATTTCAGGCTTGCCATTATCTCGATGGGCGACAACACACTCTCGAACTGCATTTGCAGCTCAGCAGTCATGGTCGCCAACATCAGGCAATAGACATCATTTTCATCTGACGAATGCTTTTCCCAAGCATTATGCAGAGTTCTGGCGGCATTGTTAGGAGGCCTCTCGGGGAGGGGATCACGAAGGACATAATCCTTCTTCTCCTGCTTGAGGACCAGCCTCAAGTTCCTTGACCACGTCAGGAAGTTCGTTCCAGTCAGCTTCTCCTTCTCGAGAACAGACCGGATTGAGAATGTGTTTTGAGTGCTTGTAGTAGTCATAGCTGAAATATAAGATAAAAAGGTTATTAGTTAATATGTTCAATATGATTAATCTTGTATTATACTTAATATGATTAATCTCGCATTATATTCAATAACATCAGTTACCCTCAATAGAATATAATGATTCCAAGATCCACATATAACTAAGATCAAAGTGGGCCACTGGCCGTCACCCAACCTTAGCTTATATCGGTAAGCCCTGTCTCGGCTAATTATATCCGTGATATAACTCTTGGTTGTGAATCTGGGCCCGAGGCCCAATCCACTCTGATGTCTCAAGGCCCGGGACTCCCGATGGCCTAGTCAAGAAAACCAGACTATACAGTCATGTAATCACTAATGTCTGGGACTCCCAATGACATTTATGAATCACAAACCGTCTTACCCACGCAAAAGTAGACACCCTCACACTGTAAGGCCATGAGTACAATTGAATGGGCTTCGACAGCTGACATAGACTGGACAAGACATCCAACGCTTGATATTGTTTGAGGTTTGTAGGTTTATTAAAATTTTATCCCAAAATAGAAGATTACTATTTTGGGAAACTTTCCTTTTTGGGAAACCTACTAATTTTGGAAACTTTCTAAAATTGGAAACTTCCTAAATTGGAAACTTTCTAAAATTGGAAACTTTCTAAAATTGGAAACTTTCTAAATATAGAAATTTCCTAAAATCCAAAACATGCAAATCTAGAAACTTCTAATTTAAGAAACTTTCTAATTTCAGATTTTGAAAACAGATTAATTTAAAATCGATTTTAATTTTTTATAAAAGAATTTTAAAATAATCTGAAGAATAAGACTCAAATAATTGGCCCAATTGTTTTAACTTCTTGGCCCGAGGCCCAAGAATTGGTCCATGTCCAAGACATAACCCAATTGTCCAATTAAATGACATAACCGGTCTGGTTCATTAAAATTGGTCTAACCAAAATTAATTACTACGATGACCACAATTGTCAACCGGTTATTTACTAAACCGGATTTTCTCAATTTATTTGGTCCAACCAAATCAAATCAGAAAATCACTGGTTTAGGCACTAAATCCAATTTTTCGACTTTGGATTTCTTATCCCGGTTTAACCAGAACTTAATAAATATTATTAAATCTGTAATTATTAAACCGTGACGATTAAGATTTTAAAATATCTTAAACCGAACCACCTAACCGAAACGAACCGGCCCATTAGGTCACGAACCGATCACGGCTTCACGCGATCGAGCAACAATCGGGCAGCCGCAAGCCATGCGATCGGGATGGGAAGGGACGCGGGACGGGATGGCTCGGGTCGAGTGATCGGGCGAGAGGCAATCCATGCGATCGGCGAACGTGCGATCCATGCGATTGATCGGCCCATCTCTCGCGATCGGACGGGACGCGTACGGCTTCGATCCATGCGATCGTGCCGATCGGATCCATGCGATCGTTCTCGGCCGATCCATGCGATCTCATGCGCCTTGTCGCCGACCCAGACGTGTGATCCGAAACCGATCAACACTCTGACGCATACCGATTCATATAGATCGGATCATGCGATTTCAATTAGTTTAGGTTTTAATTCTTTGTTTCTTAAGTGTTTTTCTTATCAATAGATTGATTCAAACACTTCTAAACAACCTAAACATGATTCTAAACAAGAAATCCTAACAGAACCAATGGCTCTGATACCACTGAAGGATAGTTTGGTGTTAATCCTGATTCAGTTCTTCAGATTAAACTCACCTAAACATGCCAGATCTAGGTTCTCTTGCAGAATCATAAAGGATCTCACCTGTTACCTTGTTTATGCAGCGGAAAGAGGAGGTACGGGTCAGAGATCAGCAGAACCACCAAGAGATAGCTCCTCCAAAGGCTCACACACGCACACAGCAGGAAATTGGCTGCTAGACCGAAAGGAGAGAGGCGCAGAGAGAGGCTGAGGGAGGCGCAGGAATGGCTGAGAAAAAGGAGCTAGGGCAAGTTTTATTAATTAAAACCCTTGTCCAGTTCCTATGGGCTTTTGGGCCCAATTCTCAGTCTGATTAAATCTCTTAGATTTAATCAGGCCCTTTAGTCTCTCTAAGTACAGTAAATGCCTAGCACTTTTACCGTACTTCTGCTAAACCGTTCCTTCATGGTTTCCTGTTAGCTTAGGCGTGTGACCCATATGGGATCATATAATAAAGGCAATAAGTCCAAGACTTATAGATCATGAGCGGACTCTAGCAAGCCATCATGACCCCCAGTATTATATGACTTATGTATGATCATTGACATACTCTTACTTTCTAGAGACAGTACAGAGATTACTGGACATAATTCCAACAGACACTTGGTCTCAATAGAAACAGAAACGCAGAGATTAATACTAGAAATAAGCAGATGGTGAAGTAAATAAATTGCGAAGCAAGAAAGTAAACAGTAGCAGAGATTAACGGTTGTGAAGCAATAAACTAAAAACGTCAAGCCTAGGGTATTCTCAGGAAATCAGACAAGCAGACAGTTCATTCAGCAAGGATCTAATTAAGCACAGTTCTAGAACTCAAAACACAGATATAGAATTAACCAAATTCCTTTGCGATAATTCTCTAAGCCTAAGTGCAGCAAACCAAACTTTCGTTTGCGAGAACTAACATATTAAACTAGCATTAGTCCCAAGTTTGATATGTTCACAATTATCCTAAACCAAACTTCCGTTTGCGCAAAGTTTAATTGCCCAATTTAATTAGTTCAGATTCCTAAACCCCACTTCTGTGACGTATTTAGCAACCTAAGATCTAGATTCTAATTGATCAGGTTAGAACTAGCTTTAAGCACAATTAAATTGAAGAACAGATATAGTTATGAATCCTTAACTGAATTTGAACAAGTCTAGCAAGTCATGAAATCCTATGTGAGAAACCCTAAACTCAACTATGGATCTACTCAGACATGATTAATGAAAACATAATCAAAGAAATAATAGATTGCATATAAGAAATTAAATAGATAAAGGGGTTCGAAATCTTCTCCAAAATAAGTGAATACAGGAAATAGATCAGCCCCAAAAGCTCTAGAAATCTCTTAGCTATTAGTATCAAAGCGTAATGTAAAGCGTAGGTAAAATAAACACCAAAAACTAGTATATATAGGCACAATCTCGGATGGGGCTTTTGTGTAAATACTGGAACTATCTTGGGCTTCTTTGCAAATCTTCATATCTTCATTAAACCGACGTGTACGGCCCATCTCGCTAGTGTGTCGACCGATGCACAAGGTGTGTCGGTCGATGCCTGATCAATAAATCGGACAGTGACTTAAGCTCTCGGCCAAAACGTCCCAAAAGTCCCAAAATGCTCCAAATATCTCCAATTAGCTCCAAACTTGATTAAACCTGTAAAAGACTCTAAACGAATACAAAAGACACTAAAAACACAACTATATCATGGTCTAAACTGGGTAAAAACCATGATATATCAACTCCCCAACACTTAGCCTTTGCTTGCCTTCAAGCAAAACATAGAACTAAAACATGGTGAAGAGGTTTGAAAACTCTTCAGAAACTCATTTCATCCTAGAAGCTACAATACTCAGATTCCCCTTAGTAAACCACTGCAAAAGTCAATCACAGGATATCAAGACCACAATGTACTTCCCCCACACTTAGCAACTGTCCTAGGTAAACTCCACAATCACATTCAAGCATTCAAATTCTCCCTACTGACTTCTGCAAGTATTTAAGTGCGGTCTCACCTAAGGAGTATCGATCAAAGGGCACATGGATTCTTACCTTATCAGCTCTAGACCACCATACTATCTTTCTCTAGTCCCTTTCTTCTCTTTCCCTTCTTTAACAACTGATTTTTCCCCACTGGGTATCATTTTATTTTTTTTATCAGTGTTCTTCCCGTTATGGGGTGTACTTTGGACACATTCCATGGATCACATGAGAGATAATAGTGTTTGCTACTATTCCCATGACCACTTCGGAGTTACTAACTCATCCTCAGTTTATTATTATTTTTTTTTACTTTACAGAAGGGGAGAAGGGAACTAAATAGGACAGGTTTACAGGCTGTGTCAGAACTAACAAGGGAATCCGACACAAAGTATACCAAGCCCTTAGGTGAGAAATCTAAGTCAGTATTAAGGTTGAAGTCAGTAAAGGATCCTCTGATACCTGAAGTGATGTGGGTGTTCCCAGTAGGTTGATCTGTGATGGGGTTTTCTAATAGTCAGAGATAGATCCTGCAACTTCATCCCAATGGTTACTTAAGTTCCTGCAAGTCTTGTAAATCTTCTCAGAAAATCATAGTTTCTTACTTAAACAATTTTGACTCAATAAAACAAAATTTTTTTTGAAAAATGGACTGACTCTTAAGAAAACAGAAAACAAAAGTCAGTAGCACCTCCCCCACACTTAAGACACACTGTCCCCAGTAGTGTCCAGCGAAGGATCGGTAAAAAGAAAATAAAAAATTGAAAAGATGAAATTATGTCTGTCGGGTTACCTCTGTCGCTGAGCATCGATCGTTGCACTAAGTGCATCGACCGTTACTTGGCGATTTTCGTGTATAGTCGATCGTTGCTCAAGACCGCAACGATCGCTGCAATGCGTTTCCTTTCGTGTTGTGACGATCGACACAGAGGTGCGTCGATCGTTGCACTGCGATTTAACCGAGACCTGCAAACATAAACTCACCAGAAACAAAAACAAACGTAAAATCCTAACAAAAACACCAAAAATTAAGTAGAAAAACACCAGTACCTAATGGTGGGTTGCCTCCCACCCAGCGCTTGTTTAAGGTCAATAGCTTGACCGGACGGATGGGAATTTTCAAGTACCAGGAGGTCCTGACAGAGACTTTTTCTGTCTCTGTTCAAGTCTCCTCATCCAAGGTGGTGAGTAGGCTGTTGCGGAATGCTCATGTCCAAGAAAAGATGGAGTGAAATGTGCTCCAGGATCTATAACCATGGTATGATCAGGCTGCTCAAAATCTGCGTCCCTTATGGTGAATGTCTGCCCATCTATCAGTGGCTTTCGCAGCTTATCCATCTCATAGTGCAGTGGTTCATCTCCCAGATGGAGGTCTATCAAGCTGTTCCTAACATCAATCAACGCTCCTGCTGTAGCCAAAAAGGGTCTCCCAAGCAATAATGCTTCATCCGGATCACAATCATATTTCAGCACAAGGAAGTCCGTTGGAACTAAGTAGTTTCCAACTCTCACCGGAATGTCCATAAGGAGTCCTTCAGGAACTCGTATGGACTGATCAGCTAGAACAAGAGAAGTCCTAGTGGGAGTAAAATCCAGCATACCCAGCTTCTCTGCCACAGAGTAAGGCATCAAACTTCCAGCAGCTCCTAAATCACACAGAGAGCGTCTAAAACTATCCTCAAAGATAGAACAATCCAGCACGAAGACTCCAGGATCAGATAGCTTCTTCGGGACCTTAGTTAGCAGAACATCACTGATATGCTGAGGAACTATTATCACCCAGTCTTTCAGATCATCATCCAGGGGCAACATCTTGTTCAGGTACCTTTGCACACATGGATGATAAGGTGGATCATCAGAAGTTGGAATTTCTTCCAATTCTTCACCAATACCTTCTATTTTCTTCAGCTCTTCAATCTCTTGCCTAATCACTTCAGACACTGAGAAGTGTTGTCTAAAAATCTGTTCGTAGATCTCCTGTTGAGAAATCTCAGAGGCTCCATTGAATAGGCGATCAAGCTCCAAGTCAGCATCTATGCCATTATCATCCGACAGTTCTGTCCATTCACGCCCTGCAACGACCGACACTAAGGGTGTGTCGATCGTTGCCATCCCGACGGGTGTATCGATCGGCACAGATGTTGCATCGATCGACGCACTGCAGCAGATTTCACCCGAGAGTTTTTCACAAATATCCGAAAATTCCTGTTCTGTCACCAACTCAGCTGTACTTAGCTCAAATCTTTCACCTAGGTGAGATCCATCATTAATGCATACAGACCAGGCCTTACATGAGTGTCTGCCACTCCTTTTCCCTTCAGTGAGCTGGACATCTGGTTCACCTGAGTGTCCAACTGCTTCATGTGAGTGCTCAGAGACTCAAATTTTCCATTGAGGTCTTCATAGACAGCGTCCAACTTCTTGTTGCAATCCACAGAAATCTTGGTCTGACTCTCAATCAGTTGTTCCATCATAGCCTCCATTTTGCTCTCATGGGCTGTAGGCGCAGGAGGAGTCTGATAGGATGTAGATCCATAGGTTCTCTGAGTACCTTGTCCATAGGTCTTCTGAAAACCACCAGTCTGTCCACCATTGGAGAATCTGTTCCCCTGTTGATTACCAAATCTATTACCTTGGAAACCAGAACCTCCTATGAAATTCACATCTTCTTCCTGAGTTTCCTCCTCAGCCTGAATCACCTCTACATCTTGGGCAAAGTGGACAGTTTTCTTACTAGTCAGGAGATTGTAGACTGTATCCAATCTGGATCTTATATTAGCTATATCCGAATTCTCTACAGTTCCACCAGATTTCTTCCTCCTTTCATCCATTGTCTTGCAACTGTTGCTGCCAATCAGGTTCTCAATCAACTGCTTAGCTTGTGTAGGAGTTCTGGTGTTGAAATTAGCATTACTGGAATTATCCAGCGCAGTCTGATAAGGGAGATATATGCCTCTGAAGAAAATACCAATCAGATGTACTTCTGTGAATCCATGGTGTGGACAGTCACGCTGGTACTGCTTAAATCTCATCCAGGCAGTCTTCAAGGGCTCCACAGCTCCTTGGGAGAAAGTGAGTATGTCCTGTCTGGACTGATCTGAGCGCGCATCATCATAAAAGTGACGCAGGAACTCACTCTTTAAGGCTGCCCAAGTAGTATACTGACCAGGTGCCAGTTGTCTCAGCCATGCACTAGCGTCTCCAGCAAGACTGTGCGGAAATAGCTTAAGGAACATATAGTCCGGGCATACTCCTTCATACTTCATGCCAGTGACTATGTCCTCGAACTTGTCAATGTGATCCATAGGATGCTCTGCTTGAAGACCATGAAAAGCAATCTGTCTCATCAGCTGGTAGTAGATGGTCTTTACCTCAAAATCATTCCTCTCAAAAGCAGGAAGCACTAGAGCTGCTCGGTTTGCATGAAACTCATCAGGTCTGTTGTAATCAGCTAGTGTCCTTTCATGAACCACCATCTCTCTACCTTGGGCCTGTCCTTGACCCTGGTTTCGGTTCAGCTCCTGTCGCTGTTGCTCAGGAGGATCAGGGATGACATTCCCTTCAGCATCAACCCGATGCCCAGCAGCATTGTACGGGTTGTCATCTTGGTCCCTCAGGGTACCTTCAGCATATGGTATCAAGATCAGACGTTCTCGAACCATTCTCTCTCTCTTTTCTCTTCTGATAGTCCTCTCTAGACGTCCAAGTTCCTCTAGTCCGAGATTAAGCAAGCTCGAGTTCGGATTACTTCGAGTTTTCTGCGTTGGCATAAACTGTCTGTAATCGTCCAGCAACGATCGATGCTATCAGTGCAACGATCGATTCAATCTCAGAATCGCCTAGTGACGATCGACGCAAGGGATGCAACGATCGACGCAAGGCGAAATTCGTACCCTGCGACAGAGAGAAATCAGAGAAAAAGTTAGCAAAAACCAAAAAAATAAAAACGAAAAAGAACAAAAACAAAAAGAAAAATTTCTAGTAAAAACCCTAAGTTCGGTCCTATCGAAGACTCTAAGAGTCCCCGGCAACGGCGCCAAAAACTTGATAGGCTTCTAAGTTTTACCCTATTCTAAACTGCAAGTGAACAGCAATGTCAAAGTAGTATATAGGGCTATCGAATCCACAGGGACACTTGGTCTCAATAGAAACAGAAACGTAGAGATTAATACTAGAAATAAGCAGATGGTGAAGTAAATAAATTGCGAAGCAAGAAAGTAAACAGTAGCAGAGATTAACGGTTGTGAAGCAATAAACTAAAAACGTCAAGCCTAGGGTATTCTCAGGAAATCAGACAAGCAGACAGTTCATTCAGCAAGGATCTAATTAAGCACAGTTCTAGAACTCAAAACACAGATATAGAATTAACCAAATTCCCTTGCGATAATTCTCTAAGCCTAAGTGCAGCAAACCAAACTTTCGTTTGCGAGAACTAACATATTAAACTAGCATTAGTCCCAAGTTTGATATGTTCACAATTATCCTAAACCAAACTTCCGTTTGCGCAAAGTTTAATTGCCCAATTTAATTAGTTCAGATTCCTAAACCCCACTTCCGTGACGTATTTAGCAACCTAAGATCTAGATTCTAATTGATCAGGTTAGAACTAGCTTTAAGCACAATTAAATTGAAGAACATATATAGTTATGAATCCTTAACTGAATTTGAACAAGTCTAGCAAGTCATGAAATCCTATGTGAGAAACCCTAAACTCAACTATGGATCTACTCATACATGATTAATGAAAACATAATCAAAGAAATAATTGATTGCATATAAGAAATTAAATAGATAAAGGGGTTCGAAATCTTCTCCAAAATAAGTGAATACAGGAAATAGATCAGCCCCAAAAGCTCTAGAAATCTCTTAGCTATTAGTATCAAAGCGTAATGTAAAGCGTAGGTAAAATAAACACCAAAAACTAGTATATATAGGGACAATCTCGGATGGGGCTTTTGTGTAAATACTGGAACTATCTTGGGCTTCTTTGCAAATCTTCATATCTTCATTAAACCGACGTGTACGGCCCATCTCGCTAGTGTGTCGACCGATGCACAAGGTGTGTCGGTCGATGCATGATCAATAAATCGGACAGTGACTTAAGCTCTCGGCCAAAACGTCCCAAAAGTCCCAAAATACTCCAAATATCTCCAATTAGCTCCAAACTTGATTAAACCTGTAAAAGACTCTAAACGAATACAAAAGACACTAAAAACACAACTATATCATGGTCTAAACTGGGTAAAAACCATGATATATCATATTACCCGATACCCAAAATACTTTGACTTAAGCCCCATTCAGATATTTTTAAAGAATCGGTTCGGATCGGAATCGGATTTTCGAATCGGGTTCAGATTCGGGTTTCAGGTAAAATGCCCAGCCCTATAAAAGAACCACAAAGTACATCAAATCTTTGAGGAAAATTAATAAAAACCAAGAAGACTAAGATAAGAGTGAGTAAGCAGCACTCATACTTAGAATTATGAACAAGCATATCATAAGATTAAAACTAAGAAGCTTTCAATACCTTTGAGCTTGAGTAGTGTCTTCTTAAGCTTAAAAGCACATCCTTCACAATCCATGTTTGGAACTCTTTATCTCCACTGCCATCTACAAACACATAACTCAGATATAAAATGGAAACATTTGTGTACATAATTGTAAAATGAAGGACAAGTAGACAGAAGATTGGAGTAGAATAGATACTCACCGGCATGCTTAGAAACTCTATCCAAGCTCAATTCATTCAAAAACACCCTTCAAGCGTATTCGGTTATAGAGGAGGAAGCAGAACATAAAGGCTCCATATGGTTTATGCTTATTGTAGAACACAAATTTATGACACTACGATAAAAACGATTAGTCATAAATAAACAATAAACGTTAAAGAAATGATATCAAAACGTTTTAACAGAAGAAGTAGAAATCAGAATATATGGATGTGAGATATGATCTCTTTCTTTAACTAAAAGAATGATCCGTAGTGTGACATGTTAAATCAAGATTCATGAATTCTAGGATACAACCATATAAAATCTTATCGTAGCACTCGATATCGGTTATGTTGAACATAATGAACTATGATGCTCTCGAATTAAACATGAGCATAAAATAGAAAGGAATTGAAAGAACTTCTTTTGAGTTTTTCTCTGTGTGATTTTCTCAGTCGATGCTCTACAAAAGAGGCTTTGGGGTCGTATATATAGGTAAGAGAGAAGCTTATGATTAGAAGGGAATTGAAAGAACTTATCGTATAAAACCTTATCATAGCATTCGATATCGGTTATGTTGAACATAATGAACTATGATGCTCTTGAATTAAACACGAGCATAAAATAGAAGGGAATTGAAAGAACTTCTTTTGAGTTTTTCTCTGTGTGATTTTCTCAGTCGATGCTCTACAAAAGAGGCTTATGGGTCGTATAGGTAAGAGAGGAGCTTATGGTTAGTAAATAAACCGACTTGTGCTACAAGTCCACTAACTTGTTCAATAAGTTTATCGAATTGGGCCGCACCCAAACTTGGACTTCAAGTTTTTTTGGCGTAGCTAAATTAAAAATAAAATCTTGGTTAAGAGGAATAATCATGCCCAACCGACCAATAACCTGAACGCTCTAATAGAGCCCAAGAGCCTAAGATCCCTAAGAGTAAATAAAAATGAAGCAAACGAAGCAATGAGACAACGAGCAAAGAGTAACGAGCTACGAGCCATGACGACGACCGCGAGCGTTTGGTCTTTCTCCTCTCTCCAACTTTCTTGTAATACAAATAGAAGTTGGACTCATTATATAGTAAGTGAAAACTTTCCAAGTTTCCAATGTGAGAAACTTTCTGATGAGGATGTCAGATTGACCGATCCAGAGCCGGACGAGCCGGATGTACCGGGCTCGACCATGAGACTGGTCGACCAGTTTCCGACCATGCGGGATGTACCGAGGACACGGTCTGGACAGAGGCAACTCCGAGACGACTTCAACAAAGCTATGGAGCAGCTGATTTCCAGGACGAGCATGGAGGATATCACGGCCCAACTGGTCGAGCTTGACCACCGCCAACCTGACCTGAACCAGTTGGCCCAGAAGATGATCAAGGCCGAAGCCGTCGACCCATTCGACCCGTCCATTCCATGGCCTTTACTCCGGACGATCAGACCGACCATGGTCTTCAGCATCGAGTCAGACGAGTCCTAAACCGGCCTGCCTCTGGACCGAAGATCATACTCTTTTTTCCCTTGTGAGGTTTTGTCCCAAATGGGTTTTTTTCACAAGATTTTTAATGAGGTGATCTAAGACCCGTTCATTAGAGAGAAAAGCCGGCCCTATCTTTCTTTCTCCCTAAGTCTTTTATGTCTAAGTTTTATTTCCCTTTTATTTTAGACAATTCGATTGGCCCAGTTGTTTTGGCTGTTTTGGCCCATGTTGTTTTCGGATTTGAGAGTATTTAACTCTCTTTTAATTCAATGAAAAAACTCAAGAAAGCTTTTAGTAGAAAGAACCCTAGCTTAGGCGGCCGATCTTCAATTCTTGTGCGGTTTTCCCTTGGATCGAGATTTCTTGTTACTACTTGCTTGCTTACATCTCGTTACATCTTGGATTATGTCCTATTGATTCAGATCTTATTAGTTAATTTAAGATTTTTCCACTGCTTCATTATTTTTTATTCTTTCTTTTGTCCACCACTTCATTATTTTAATATGTTTATGGTGATTGCAAAACATGTTTTATGTGTGTGTTTTTTGATGTTTTGACGATAAGATATTTATAAAGCCATAAACAAATTCTCATAAAATAATAAAATAAACAAGATACGTAAACAACAAATATTGAAACAAATCTTTGTTTTAAGTTTAATAAAAACTAAACAAACGAATAGCATTCATAAAAAAAAAATTAAAGAAAAAGATAACTTGCTAAAAAAATCATCACATCTTGTACTAAATTTGGATCACAAGCGTTTTGTATAGGTAGATGACCTTCTCTTTCTAATGTTCCTCTTTAAATGTGAGATTTTATATTTATTTGAACTTATCATTTTCATGAATTCTTACATGTTTGAAAAATTAAAAATAAAAATAAAAATTCAGCTCACTTGGTTTGAGGAGTACTAATCAAATGATATTTCCACAGCTGAAATAAGTTTTTTATTGTCTTTGGACATACCTTGTGATGTTGCGTTTGGATGATACCAAAAAAATCAAAGGTCTAATATATTCACATTTGGTGAATTCGGTGGTTGACACATCAATCGTATGTCAAACCCAAATTGTAAAGCAGCTGCTTGAAATTCTTCATCCCTCAGGTAACCTTGTGTTTTGGCATCATCTTGTTGAATGAAATATTTTTTCCAAAATATTCGCTTGTGGATTTTTTGGAATCACTTTTTCAATCAAGCATCTCTCTTGATGGAAACAATCGGTTTCAGCTCCAAAGTTCACGCTTTTTGTTTATACTTCGTCTTTTAGCTGCATGCATAGTAACAAATAGAAACACTCATATTTTTTAAGAAAATATCTCATTCCCCTTCTCGTCAAATCTTGGCCGAGCCAAAGCAGGTAGAAACATCACTTTGGAATAGAAATTTTACTCTGGCAGTAACAGCTCTTATTCAGCAGGATATAGATAATAATCTCTTTTTTGTCATGTAAAACAATTTTTCGTCAAATAAACAAACTTTGGTACATTAGGCATAGTGCTCTTATCAACCTTGGATAGACAAAACTGAAATCTAGCTTTTATATTATCCTTCTTAAGTTTTAGCTTGATGGCATTATAATGACGTTTAATTTTACCTTCTTTTATACGTCGATACATTGTTTTTGGGCTCGTATCCAAACCTACCGCAAGTGATATTTCTTTCATCATGTCACATGAGGAATATGAGTGACTCAACCCTCTTTCGCCTCCATGTAACCAGTGAAGCCTTGACTTTGTCGGCGAGCTCAAGCGCCTCGTGCTTCGGATGAAATCTTCAAGATATCTAGAAGTTGGGCCAGAGAAAAATTCTCAACCTTGCACAATTTCTTGTATATCACGTTTCATACACTTCCTTTCCCACTCTGTTCGAGAAAGAATAAAAACACCTTATTAATTATAACAATTTCACATTACATGATCACACATATTCGTAATTCATTTCACATAGACAGAGTTATAACATATATGTTATATATCTTTTGGTGCCTATATAATATACCTTTGGGTGGTGATGAAAGAATCAGGAATATCATGTCATTAAGAGTGGAGTTGTTAATGTCCAAAGTTGCTTCATGTATCTGATTGGCGCAATCGCGTTTGTGATGCAAATTTTTACATTCATCCTCCGATAAACCTTCACCAGGAACAAATAACATCGGAAGACACCATTTCTCGTCTTTTTCGTTGACCCACCACTTTCTGAAACGTTCATGAATCTCTTCCACCAATGTTCGAGTTCATCAACATGCTTCCTCTCTCAACGTAACAGAACTCATTACCCATAAAACTGTCCAATATCTCCTACAAAATTCAAGGTCAAAACCAAATATGTTGAAAACCGTGAATCTTGATAATCAATTTATCAAAATTCGAGTATTAGATGAGCCAAATTTAAGATAGCTGTAAACTGTATATCCTTGATTTAGTTTGCTTCAACATTAGTACCAAGAGATCTTGGAATAACTTCCACAATGTAATCACATATAGACATAAAACAATTCATCTCTTGTTTCCATAAATCCTTCTTCGATGTACTCAATGGTTGTAATCTCAAACTGTCCAAACACAGTCGCTACCTTTTACTCGTATCAAAAACGTTGCAAGCCCCAAATCGTTTATTCTAAGAACTCCTCCATCGTCTATAAGAAGGTTTGATCCTTTAATATGATGCTTAAGAACTCCTCGGTTATGGCAATGTTTGATCCCGAGAGAAGTTTCTTAATATAATATTTAACGTGAAACATAGCCATTATCAACACAATTGGCGATCAATCTACGATTTAGTTTTATGAATCTTTCTTTTTCTGACTTATGCCCGACCTGTTGCATGGTGACTATTAAGTCCGGATCGTGATGCATATAACGGAAAACCAAGTACAAACTATTTGACAGCCTCAAAATAGCCAAACCTTCTAATTTGAGGACATTTGGGATTATTCAGTCTCCTAAAAATCAGAATATCGCTACCCATAAATCTCAGGCTTTCACATTCCAATCTAATGTCTTGATCCGCTACCCACAAATATGAGGCTTTCGCGTTCCAATCTAATGTCTTGATCCAGTGTACACAAATCAACAGACTTCAAAGTCATTTCCCATAAGAAACCAAAAAAACAGATTTCAACACCGCTATTATAATCTTTATATACTTTAACAAACATTTCAAACTTTAATTTTGTAAAATATTTTATATATCCACGCCGATATTATAAGTTGTTATACCTCAAATCTTGTAACCATAAATATATTTAATCAGTCCATAAATTTTTTTTTACTAATTTATATATATATTTTTTTTTTGATTAACCTGGGGGTATCCCGGGCCTATGGAGGGGCCCAGACTAATCCCCAAGGGGAGGTGCAACCCACGGATAGACCCTCTCTCCGGGTATGCAATGGGCCCATATCCGTGTGGGTGAGCAGAGGTTAAATATTTGTACACAAAACATTATTATAACAATTTTAAATTTAATATAGTGTATGTTAATTTGTATTATTTAATTTTGTTAAATATTTATATATATAATTTGTGTTAGAATCATTTTATTTGTGTTTATTTTGTACATAAATGGCTTTCTCAGCTTGTTAAGTTCTTTTCACCATTCACAAATATTTTAGCGCCTATTCCATTCGATCTTTGTTCTATTTGATCCGTTCGATTTGTTTTTATTCCGTTTGTTCCGTTGGATCTGCATTGTCTAAACGGCTTTCTCTATTCGGAGACTAAGATACAGTTGCGATAGAAACATTTCATTTTTGTCGTTATTGGAATATGAAAACTATAAACCATCTTAAACGAAAATTACGTGGTTAAGACACCGGTAGAGTCACCCATATCCTAACGGGCATAATCAAGAAAAGGAAATTAATGAACATGATTGTTATCAAACACGAAAAAAGGAAATAGAACATTTTTTTTTTTTTTTTTATAACATCTTATATATTACTGCTTCAAATTGTATAAGGGTAATACAAATATTGCCTTAGTGACTCAATTGGACTCAAATAAATGTTAAACTCAGTACATGAATCCTTTGCTTTCTTGGCCATATGATCAGCTGCTTGATTTTGTTCCCTCCTAGCATAATCCAACGAGCAATCAGGTAGTTTCTGTATCCAATATCGTATGTCCTGCAGTAGATTACCAATATCCGTATTTTGTCCGCCTTTATTCACAAGATTGGTTAATTCTTTATTATCACTTTCAAACCAGACATATCGCCAGCCACGAGTCCAAACTAACTGTATGACCATCAAAAACGCTGATGCTTCTGCCTGCAAAATCGATCCTCTATCAGGGAGTTTAGCATGCCCAGATTGCAAGTGTGTACCGTGACTATCCCTCAAGATCCATCCCGCATACGTCGCTCCTGTTTCTTCATAGTAACTAGCATCAAAATTGCATTTAATCCAACCCGGAGGTGGTGGTTCCCACTTTGTTAACCTCTGAATATCTACTCCAATGTTCTGATATGATGCCTTGTTGTTCTCAATAACACTGTCGCACCATTCCATTGTACCTGTTGAAGCTCTTTCCACAATTATGTCATGAGTAATCAATTTCTTACTAAAGATATACTCATTTCTAGACTTCCAAGTATGCCAACATATCCACAAAGGTATTAGTCTCTGGATTCTATCATACCTCTCATCTTTGGACAGGACAAAAAGCTGTCTTAAGTTATGCTCTAGAGTCTTCCTTTTTCCTTCATAGAACCTTATTCCAGCAGTTCTCCAAATGGCCTGAGCATAAGTACATTCAAATAATATGTGGTTAATAGACTCATCCTCCAGTAAGCAACGCTGGCATAGAGGATCAACATTAACTAACCTTGAACGTATTCTATCATTTGTCTGTATCGCTCCTGATAATATTCTCCACAGAAAATGTTGCATTTTTGGTAGAATATCCAGACTCCATACTTCTTTTTTGAGGCGTACATCTCCTGGTATATCCAAGTCTTGATGACCAATGTCCTGCTTTAAAGCAAACCAGTATCCTGATTTAACAGTATATTCAGCATTCTTATTCAGTGGCCATATCCAAATATCTTCCGAAGCTCTATCTGATGTTATCATTTTCAAAATAATTTCCGCCTCTGCATCATTAAATATGCTGTGTATCAAATCCACATTCCAAATTCTGGTGCCTTGATACCACAATTCACTAACCGTTTGTAATTCTGCAACCCTTACACTCTGGATTTTTCTTGGCATTTCTGTCTCAATCCATTGATCATCCCAGATACTTGTTGAAAGTCCATTTCCTATCTGCATTCGTAAACCTTTACATAACAAGTCCTTTCCTGCTTGAATTGACCTCCATCCGTACGATGGGTTACCTCCGCACCTTGACTGTAAGAAACTCAAGTTGCTGTGGTAACGTCCTTTATATATCCTGGCCAAAAGAGAATTCGGATTAGTTAGTACCTTCCATGCTTGTTTTGCCAATAATGCATGATTGAACATGGATGTATCTCTAAAACCTAAACCTCCTTCTGTCTTAGGTAGTGAAAGCTTTTTCCAAGCTATCCATGAAATCTTCCTTTTGTCTCCATCCTTACCCCACCAGAAGCCTGAAAGAATACTGTCAATTTTATCACATATTGTTTTTGGAATAAGGAAACAACTCATTGCATAAACAGGTTTCGCCATGAGGATTGTTTTGATAAGAACTTCTTTCCCAGCCGGGGTTAAGAATTGATTGTACCAGGATTCCGTTTGTGCTTGAGCTTTCTCTGCCAAGAAACTAAACTGTTCTATTTTATTCCTTCCAATCTGCTCAGGCATTCCAAGATACTTACCTTCTCCACCCACATTATCTATCCCTAAGATATTATGAATCATCTGCCTTTGATCATAGTCAACTCTCAATCCAAATACCAAAGATGATTTATCTAGATTCACCTTTTGACCCGAGACATGTTCATAGCTCTTCAAAATATCTGCCATTGTCCTTGTACCTGCAAAAGAAGCTTTGCAAAAGAAAAGCGAGTCATCAGCAAACATTAAGTGGGTTACCTCAGGACATCCTCGTGCTATTGTTATCCCTTCCATGGTTCCATGACTTGAAGCCTGTTGTATCATAATACTTAGCACCTCAGAACATATTAAAAACAGGTATGGTGATAGACTATCACCTTGACGGATGCCTCGTGTTGGTCTTATATCACCATAAGGGCTTCCATTCACCAGTATTGAATAACTTACTGTCTTGACCGTCTCCATAATCCAGCCAATCCACCTGTTATCAAAGCCCAAACGTTCCATAACTGTTTGTAAGAAATTCCATTCTACCCTGTCATAAGCTTTGCTAATATCTGTTTTTATAGCAAAATAATCCATGGCAATATCTTTCTTGGACTTAAGAGCATGCATCATCTCATGAGCTACAAGAATATTGTCTGTGATATTCCTTCCCTGAACGAATGCAACCTGATTCTCTGATATGATTTCACCCAAAAGATTCCTTAACCGTAGAGCTAAGATCTTAGATATAATTTTGTAACTTACTTTACTGAGACTAATTGGCCGATACTCCGACATTTCACTCGCATCCATTGTCTTGGGAATCAGACATATGTGTGTATGGTTGATCCCTTCTTCCAGCTTACCTGTGATAAAGAAATTCTTGACCATTAGCACTACATCATCACAAACATCTTCCCAAAAATACTGATAAAAAGCTGCCGTAAAACCATCACTGCCAGGTGCTTTATCTGGTCCAATCATGAAGAGTGCATCTTTGATTTCATTAGTGGTGACCTCTCTTGTCAAATTCAAATTCATCCCATCTGTTACTTTGCGAGGGATAATATTCAATATATCCATATTCAACGGAATCCCATTGGTTGTAAAGAGTTCCTTATAATATTCCTCAGCCACCAAAGCGATTGCCTCTTCCTTTTTATGAACTATTCCATGTTTATCTTTCATTTTCACCATACTCATCTTCTTCTTCTTGGCCTTTGTAACTGCGTAATAATATTTGGTATGCCGATCCCCAAACTTTGTCCAGTTTTTTCTGCTTTTCAATCTCCAATACTCCTCCTCACTCCTATAAGCTTTGTTTAGCTCCTGACGCAAGCCTTGTATTGTCTCTGTAGATACCATTGGATTTCTCACTGCCTCATCAATACTTACTCTAATTTCTTGAATTCGCAAGGCAATATTGGTATGGTTGTTCTTCTTCCATCGTGCCATTTCCTTCCGACAAGAGATCAAAATCTTATCCAAACTATTATTCCTTAGATGATTTTGATGCCAAACAGATTTTACCGTATCCACAAAATCTTGATACTGTAACAATCGCTTATCATATCTAAACAGCCCTCGTTTTAAATTCTCCTTGTACTCTATGTTAATGATCATTGGCCTATGATCCGACTCAGCCAATTCCAAATACATATTCTCTGTTGCAGGGTATTGTTGTCTCCAAATAGAATTCACCATTGCTCTATCTAAACAACACTCTATGACTTCACTTCTTCGTCTCCCTACCCAACTGAATTTATTCCCTTTTGATGGTAAATCCTTCATATCACACACCTCAGTCATCAACTGAAAATCCTTCAGGCTACTCGCAGTCCTTATCCTCCCTCCTTTCTTCTCATTGATTTGTGCTATTTCATTAAAGTCTCCACATAACATCCAAGAACCTGTTCTAGAAGTTGCAATCCTTTGTAGTTTTTCCCATAAGTAATGACGATATTTAGGTATTGGATTTCCATAAAGACATGATAAGTAGAAGGAAAAAGACTTATATTCAACAAAGAGGTCTATAAGCCTCGAGTCTTTGGAAATACAATGAACCGAAACATCAGATTGCCAGAAAACAGCCAGACCACCACTACTAATTCTACTAGGAGATACGATAACCATTCCATCATAACCTAAACTGACCCCAATATCTCTAACCACATCATCTTTTTGCTTTGTTTTAATGAGGAACAACATGTCTGGAGAATACAGTCTTTGTATCTCCTTTAGACGTCGAACTGTGAGGAGTTGTCCCAATCCTCTACAGTTCCACACCTTGACTCTCATTGAACATTAAATGACCGTTAAAAATACTTCAACGAAAAAGGATATTATAAGAAAAAAAGAAAGTGAACAGTTGGCATTTACGCGTTTAAAGTTTCGGTCTTTTCCTATAAATACAAACATCACCAACATACTTCAGTTACCATCTCAATTTTCTTCTATCACAACACATTCTTCTCTGTTTCTCTGTTACCAACGACACAGTCTGATCTCTGATTCTGAATTTCAACGACGAAAGATGGAAAGTAAATCGCTCAAGGTAGAAATCAGTTCACTTTCAGAGCCTCTATGTCTTTCCTTAGGGTTTTTAAACTCTGCAGTGTTGATTAGGCAAAGTCGGGTGATCGAAGAATTTCTTGTAGACGAGACAGACGATGGTAATATGACGAGTCTCGGTTCTTACCCAGATTCTTCTTTTCCCGACATGTTATCCACTCTCAGATTCCAAGACTTCAAACCAACCACTGTTCATCAACAAATCAATAGCCGCTTCAACGACCCTGTCTTGTCTCGACTTATTACCGATCGGATTGTTTTCGAATCCCAACGGAGAGAACGACCCTTGTTGATAACGATTTTCATCAAATTTACAAAGAAAGACTACATCGTCGTGCCTTTTAACTCTGCTCCATCGACAACAGAAGTAGAAGGATCTTGTGCCATCTGTCTAGAGGATATGTCGGAGTCGGAACCCCTCTGCCAACCGCCTGGTTGTTCCCATATGTTTCATGAAGACTGTTTCGTCAAGTGGCTGGATCGACATGACTCATGCCCTCTCTGTCGCCAATCGACAAACCCGTTGATGAAGAACAAACCGAGTAAAGCTTTGGAGAAGTTAACAGAGGCTTAATTAGGGGTTTATGATTTTGTTAATCCGTTATCAAAGTCTGATCAGGGTTTCGTTGGATCACTTATGTTTATGATTAGGTTAAAATCTTTGTCGTTTAGGTTAATTAGGGTTTCTCATTTGTTTATGTATCCATCTCGTTACTTTTTTTTGTTGTTGCCAATGCAGTAGATTTAATGAAATTCGTTCTTCGCATCAATTCTCGTCTTAAAATTCCTCTCATTATTAATTTCATTACAAGCTTGTATCTGGTGTGGGACTGACAAAAACATTACCTATGATATGAAACCAAGCTTCGCTCCTGATGAAAAGAAACAACTCAATCTAAATTTACTTCATCAGATGTATCTCGATCACAAAATAAACTAACTATGATATGATCCAAGTCCAAGTACTAAACCAATAACATAATGAAAGATTTAAGATACTAACCAAGAACATACTACGAATCAATCCACAATATCAATTTAAGCAGGCAGGTAAATGCTAAAGTAGTTGAAGAATGATACTAGATCGTGATTGTTGAGTATATAAGACCATCGCCTTCCAGTGACTGAATAACACCCCTGTATAGAGACACCAGAAAACAAAGCAAAAACCATGGAATCCAATACTTTGAAAGTGGAGAGAGAGAGAGAGATTATAATTTATATGTAAAAAGATAGATGCATACTCTAGCTTGTTCTTTGGGATCTTCAACTGCTGGGCAATTTCATCCAGGTGTATACCCTGTGGTCTTGCACTGCAGTAAACATATAATAACAAGTATCAAACACACACTCAACTTTAGGTGGTTGCAACAGGTGACGCAAACTCAAGTCTGAAACTCACGTGCAAGCAGGTTGCTTTAGATAGTCTAGAATCAGCGCCCATTTCCATCACTGTTTTGAGAGGACACCACCTACAAAAGAGCAAAGCAGATTAAACAAAGCAAGTTAAAATTTAAAGTACATAATCATAAGTAATGCAGAAACAAATAACAAGTTGGTATATCTCATCGTACAGGGTTCAATGTGTTAACCGAGGAGTTAACCATATGTGATTGAGTGACATCACCAACTTGCTGTCCCAACTGAGAAACCACACATGACAGAGGACATGAATTGTGAACTTACAACAACAAGAGAGTTAATTCTTAGGCTATGTTCCATTTTCTTTACTTGTGATTCAGAGTTCTGGGAATAGAAGTGTATACACTCAATATAGTGGAAAGTCACCTTGTTGAAGTCCATAATGGGTCTGCAAAAAAAAATCAATCGTTAACAATCAAGATAGCTTATCTAACGAACTTATTTCCAATGCTAAAGGAATCAATAAATTTCCAAAGCCAACAAGCATCATAAACAAACCTCACAGAGAAAACAAGACCCTGTTTCTTCCCCTGAAAAGTCTTCAAATGGCCATTTAGACGCACATAGGTTCCATCTCTGTTTCACATGATTTAACCATTAGAAACCAACTTTTCCAATACAAGTGAATGACTAAATGTCACCCAAAATATTAGAAGATACTCACTGCTCTGACTCCATTTCTCTAGCGTCGAAACTTTCATTCACCCTAATAACAGAGGCAAAAAAACGCCAATTACAAACATTTTCTCTGTTACATGTCTTACTTCGTACCTTAAAACAAGTGTTTCCTTTATCAAAATGATGTTTATAATTTACCATCTTTTACATTAGATTCGTCATGTTCCAGACGGACGGATCGGGGACTGTTAAAAGATGTTTAGGAAAAATTAAGAAATAAGATGTGTTGTGGTTGGTGAACCGTCTACGGGTTAACAAGCTGCTAACCCAAGGTAGCGGGCGTGAATTGGTTAAAAGACGTTAGGAACCCTAATAGGCATGTTTGTGTGATTGTGAGTCTACTTCGGTGTTGGGCCGAGTAGACTGTTGATTGCGTGGTTGTGTTGTTGTATGGTTGTGGTTGACCTTTTTGTGCAGGCCTTTAGATCATCTCGGTGTTGGGCCGAGCGATCCTTGTTGTTACTTAACTCGGTCACGGGACCGGTTAAGTAGTGGTGCTGACTCGGTACGGTGCCGAGTCAGAGCGGTGATGTGTGTGAGTAGACTTGCGGGAGGCGGGGTTGAGTGGATTGTTGTTATTGATTCAAATTGATTGCTAGAGTCCAAGCGAGTATGCATGTTTACATTTCTGCACTAGGACTCTAGGGTGGGTTAGATCCCGCAAGTCTAGGTGTGTGATTACGTTCTGGTACTTCCGACCTGATTGGATCCTCGGGTAGTTACCTAACCGGACCGTGGTGATTCTGGTTATGGTGTTAACCTATGGAGTGACGTCTGTAGGTGTGTGGTCCGGAGAACACGGGGTCGCGTCCTAGGGCCAGACTGCATGGAAGCTTGGGTTATCTAGGTGTAGCCTGAGTCACCGCGTATCGATGGACAGAGAACGGTGTCCTAGTCGTTGTGTGGACAGCTATGAGTCGTGGGTTAGTTGCCATATCGGGAACGGGGAAAACCCGTGAAAGTTACCAAGATCGTAGGGGCCCAGCGTGTGTGTTTTAGTGTAGTTGGTAGTGCGCGGTAGATAGATCGAGTCTCAATCGGGGACACGTGCCGCAGTGCTCCCGATTTCCTCTAATCGCCTTCTCTTTCTTTTGGCAATTGATTGTGTGTGGGCTCGACGCGACGTGGTAGTGCGTGATCGGCTACTTGTTATGTTTGATTGTTATTTTGGGGTTTTCGGGCGGAAATCTATAGATGATAGATAGATTAGAAGCCTTAGTGGGGAGACGATTCACTGGGTGATCTTAGATCGCTCATTAGACTCTTTTTGTGTTTTCAGGTTATCAGCGACGGACGCGGGAGGTCCTCGGTGTAGTCTCGGGATGGCTTGTGGCGGGGTTTTGATTCGATAGTTTTGGGGTTTTTCTCTCGGTTCGGCTTGACGCCACTTTTGTATTGATTCGCGTGTTAATTGTTTGTTGATGAAAATGATTTGTAAAGTGACGATTAAACGTTGTGCAGAACGTTTGATTTACTAAGAAATGAATATGCTTTCTTGATATTGTGTTTAGTCCGAACCGACACAACTCGCTGAAGTAGTACAAGACGGCCGCCTTGTATTATGGAAGTGAGGATAGCGGAGTCAAGGTCGGATTGGTGCGAGCCTTCGTCTCAAACCGATCTGTCTCTGGCTTCGTCCTGTGACGAACTTTTCCCGTTCGACTTGCTCGGGTTCGATCGGCCATGTTCTTGTTTGATTGTTGGCCGGTCAGCTCGACGGTCAGCGGAGAATGGGAAAGGGGCGTTACAGAAAGGTGGTATCAGAGCATGGTTCTGCATGGGTTTCAAAGCTATTCATTTCTGAGTGTTTTCCGTGGTTTTATCGAGTCAAAATTGTGTCTTACCCAAGCATCCATTAGGAAACCAAGCCGCGTTCGTAAAACTGGGGTTGGGATGGGGTAGAAAATTTGTATTATGTGAATTAATTTTTATTTGTGGTTTATGATTGCAGACAGCAGCAGAGTGTCCCTGGCCGGAGTGTGTGTGGGTGCGTGCATTGGGTGTGAGCGATAGTAGCGAGCAGTATGGGTGAGCGTCGGATGACTCGGGCAGAGTTCCAGGCTTTGGTAGACCAGCATCAGGCAGGTCTGAGGATAGCACCGCAGGGTCAGTCGCAGGGTTCTCGGGTATCAGATCGGCCGCCAGTTGTCCCCCGTGTGCATCAGGGAGCGAGAACAGCCGCTGCAGATTGGAGGCCATTACCAGACCCGTTACCGCCTTCTCTACAGGACGATGCAGGTACCGCAGACCCGAACGCAGGAGTGGTGGGGTATTTGGGATTCACAGACTATGGGTTGCCACCATGTCCCCCTCAGTTCGAGGCACCTACAGTATCATCGGGGATGCAGCTTGAGGCACATGATGTGCCACTACCCTTCAGTCTGCATGAGTCGGACTTCATTCCACTAGGTGGAAGGGACTTTCAGTTGGACCAGGTACACCCAGTTTTTGACATGGACATGGAGCCGTTGGATCCGGAGCAGCATGCGCAGTGGGCGCAACAGATGGACGAGCAGATGGCGATATTAGCGGACGTTTTGGAGCAGCATGTGGGGCCGCACCATCAGCCAGGATCGCCGCAGAGGTCAGGAGCTCCCTCACTCGATGGTGCCGAGCCACACTCAGCGAGAGAGTCGGCCACAGGAGTCGAGCCGATGTCGACGTCGGGGTCGGGCACGCAGTTCGAGTCAGTTACATCTCCAGAGGCACCACCGACCGAGCCAGTTATACCACCAGAGACGCCGCTAGCAGACACGCCAGAGTCAGTACCGCAGGTGCCAGTATACCGTACATGTAGCGCCTGCGGAGTTCAGGGTTTTCATCTGTATTGGTGTCCACGACCAGTTAATCCGCGTTACCGTGAGACACACCAGCCGGTACCGAGCCCTTACTATTGTCAGGTGTGTGGTATGGACAGTCATATTGCACCGACTTGTCCAGTCGCGGGCCCGGACCGCGTATGTCAGACGTAGAGCCGCATCATGCCCCATTACCTGAGGAGTGCCGACCTGGACCGACTCGTAGAGACGCTGAGCTCATTCGGCAGCCAGTTAGTCAGCAGCCAGCCGCGCAGTTACCTGTAGCGCAGCCACCATTGGTGCAGCCACCGAGACTCTCGAGGTCATGCAGGAGGTATGGGGACGAGGGACACAGAGCATCCGCTTGTTCCCGTCGGTCCACTTCTCGTCGGTCCCGTTCAGCGCCCGTTGTTTGTCAGATTTGTGGAGGTCAGGGACATCGAGCAGCCGAGTGTTTTCAGGAGCCTTCTTCGGGGTCAGTCTCTTCTTGTCAGTTGTGTGGGGCGACAGATCATCAGGCGTCAGAGTGTTACCGTGGGCCACGCCCATCGCCCGTTCCGGTTTGTCAGATTTGTGGTCGCGGAGGTCATGTAGCGCAGTTGTGTCCGATGGCAGAGCCGCAGCAGGTCGGACCGCCGACTAGAGATGCACACCCACCACACCCTCCCGGCGCACCTGTCAGTGGTTACCATCGCGAGCCGCGATGCCGTCTGTGTATGGCATTCCGGTCGTGTTGGGGCTGTTAGGACTAGGCTAGTTAGGCCAGGTGAGTTGGGCACTAACTATGTTGTTGTGTGTAACCAGATCGACGGTTTTCGTATGTTGTTTTGAACATCTCCAGGATATGGCGGTGCAGTTTGTGGGTTGGGTTGTTGATGACGGACATCTTGTGGTTGTATTTCTGTTTCCTTATGTATTTCTATAAACTTCGAAACATATGTGTTGTTGTTTTTGTGTATGTATGTGATGCAGATTGTTCAACTTATCATTATGACTTTCGTAGTAATTGTTTTCATGCATGTGATGGTTTTGGGATACAAACGAATTACAATGTAAAGTCTGATGATGAGCGGAGCTGATGACCGTTCATCATAACCTAAACCCAGACTGACGACATATCCGGAACGATCTGATGATTGTTTGGTTGTGTGTGGTAATTGTTTGCTTTTGCGTTAATTGCTTGCGTGTTTTTATTTAATGCTTGTGTGGTGCATTGGATAGTTAGGGTTGTGTTTCGTTTGTGGTGTAGCACTGTGAACGTGCTAGTATTATGGCATGCTTAGCATGTGCAGAATGTGAGTGGCGTGGTAAGGTATTTGGTTGAGTAGTTTAATTTTATCGCAATTGTTAGTTTATTGCGAATAGAGGTGTTCAAACCTTTTCGTATAAGGTGTTGAGCTAACTTGAGAATGGTTGGGATCGACTGTCGATTCGCGAGAGAGCAGAATTATATAATATCGTTACTTAATCATGAGTGACCATTGGGTACATGATTAACTAACTATATCTCTATGAGGAAGTGATATTGAGGAATGGATTGATTTTAATTTCACCGCTCCAGTGAAAGTTGTTGTGTGAATGTAGGACAGAATAGACGATGCGATACGAATGCGAGACCGAACCCGAACCCGAAAGCGAGATGGACCGGAAAGGAGCAGTGAGACGAGTTGACCCGGGAAGTGAAGCAGTCAGTGTGGAGTGTCAGTGGGAAAGTGTCAGTACAGAGCAGCGGAAAGAGCGAAGCGGTCAGTATGATGTGTTAGCAAAAAGAGAATTGAGGACCGTTAGCGACAGTGGCCATGAGAAAACCAGGGCGAAGCCGTCAGTGGGAATAAAGTGAAAAGTTGGCGAAATCGGATTCAGAAACCAAGACGTGTGAGAAGGAAGAGGTCGTATCAGAATCAGAGTGGGGTTATCAGTATGTATGGAGTTGAAGCCGTAATGACGTCAGGGTTGGAATGCAGATTCTTGAAGAGTGGCCCAGAGAGGAAGCGGGAAAGTCACCGACAGAGGGACGTGGAGGTTTAAGCAAAGTGGGGAAGTCAGAATGCGGATCAAAGGAGAGAAACCAGCGGGAACAAGGTCGAGGTCGAGACGGATGGACGGAGGAAGACAGTTGAGCGTGAAGCACAATACGGAATACAAGACTGGAAGCCAGAATGGAACGGTTGTGGAGATCAGTGGGACGGAAGGGATTAAGACGGAAGGATCGCAGCTACATTAAGTATGCATGGTATGCAACAGAAACAAGGAAGATAGCAATGTCGCAGAGTGTCGGAGCAACTTACAGGAGTTGGTGCCAATTCAAAGTCTGGTAGTGACGGAGAATTCGGGGACCGAATTCCTGTAAGTGGGGAAGAATGTGATACCCCGTATCCAAAAATACGGTCAACGGGCAGAAGAAAAGTCAACAGGGGCAAAATTGTAATTTTGCCAAACTCAGGGGCAAAATGGTAATTTTGCCAAAGTTCGAGACGGAAGACGTGACGGGCCAAATGTTCTCTTTTTAAACCATAAAGAACATTTACAAGACCAGAATGCGAAGAAACGGAGCGGATATGTGTTTTTCGGCATGTCGGGTGAAAACCGAGCAAAACCGGGAAAACTTCGGAAATTCATAACCAGAGCTAGGAAACTCCAAATGAGGTGATTCAAGTTGATAAATTCATCTAAAATCAAGGAGAATCGGTTTTTGGAGGATTGGAGATTTATGGAAATCGTCTGGTATTTATTAAAACAATTATCGGGAAAACGAGCAAACCAAACAAGAGTGATTAAGAGGGATTAAGAGGATATTAAGGGCTTAATGACTGGATTAGTTGACTCAACTACTTACCTGGAGGAAAAGTGTCCACTCCCTGGAGGCGCCACCTCTTTTTGGTACATGCATTGCATGAAGAGATTCATGCACCAAAAAGGAGAATATTGTGTCATTTCATTCATTCTCTCAAGAAAAAGCTCACTCTCTCTCTAGCCTCTCTCGAGCTCTCTCCTCTCTCTGTGTTCATCAAGTTCATCACCCATTCTCCAGATAGTTCATCAAGCTCTTTGAATCTTCAAAGATTTCTTCGAAGGTTCCAAAGTGTCTTCATGCCTTGGTGAGCAAGAAAGGGCATAACTTCTTCATCCTAGATCTAAATCACTCTCTGTAAAGCCCAGGAGCTTCATCTCACTCTCCTCTATGATCTCCAGCCAGCCACAGTCATCGCTGTCGTCGGAGCTCGCCGGAAACCGGGGGAGAAGCAACCGCGAATTAGGGTTCTTGGCATCACTTTCTCTCCTCGCCGGTTCTTGCATCTTTGAAGTCATGGGTGGATAGATCTGATATTTCTGAGCATTTTGGTGAGTGGAAGAGCTCCTAACTCGCCGGAAAAAGCCACCTCCGCCGTGGTCAACGCCGGAGCCGCCGCGGTCAACGCCGGAAGAGTCGCCGGAAAACCTCCCCTCGCCGTCAAATCTTCAAGCGGTTCTTCATGGGTGGATGTGAGATGGATTGGAGTCGGTTTGGTCTTGGTTCAGTGGAAGAATCGGTTTAGTCAAACTGGTTAAGTCTTGGTCAACGCCGGTCAACGGTTTGACCTAAACCGGTTTAACTAAACCGGTTGATTTGGAGTAGGTTCGGTTCAATTGGTGGTTCAGTGGGTCAAGGGGGTAAACCGGAAGCGGTCAACGGTCAACCAGGTCAAAGTCAACGGTTGGTCAACGCCGGTCAATGGCCGGTCAACGCCGTGGTCAACGCCGGTCAACGCGTTGACTCCAGCCGGTTTGGTGTTGCGGTTCATCCTTGGGTGTTCGGGAAGTTTCGGCAGTTCGTGTTCGTGTATTCGGAGTATTCGGGTTTCGTTCGGGTCTCGGGAAGCCGTATCTGCATCTGGTCCGTCGTTCCGTCAAATCACTGTAAGTCGGCTCAAACACCGTAGAAACATATAGAACGTAAAATGGGAAAACCGTAGAGATAGGATTGCATACCCGTTTATATTGAATTAAATTGAATTGATTGATTGATTGAATTAACGGTAAACCGGCTAGGGTTAAAGATGCATGCTAGCCTTAAATGGATTAAACATGATTGTGTGCAGCTAGGTTGGAAGTATCGTTGAGTGATGCATTCATATAGTCGTTGCATGACTAGGGCCGTATATGCATATATATATAAGTAAAGAACGATATTAAATGAACTTATATATGGGAATTAAGACGAGTTAAAATACGGAAGTTAAACCTGAATGAACGTATAGAATATGAATGGTATCGGGGTTCCCGAGGTTTAATTAATTAAGTAATGAATGATGAGACGTCGGGGAGTTTAGTAAGCTTCTAGCTCTAAACCGACGGATCGGGGACTGTTAAAAGATGTTTAGGAAAAATTAAGAAATAAGAAGTGTTGTGGTTGGTGAACCGTCTACGGGTTAACAAGCTGCTAACCCAAGGTAGCGGGCGTGAATTGGTTAAAAGACGTTAGAAACCCTAATAGGCATGTTTGTGTGATTGTGAGTCTACTTCGGTGTTGGGCCGAGTAGACTGTTGATTGCGTGGTTGTGTTGTTGTACGGTTGTGGTTGACCTTTTTGTGCAGGCCTTTAGATCGTCTCAGTGTTGGGCCGAGCGATCCTTGTTGTTACTTAACTCGGTCACGGGACCGGTTAAGTAGTGGTGCTGACTCGGTACGGTGCCGAGTCAGAGCGGTGATGTGTGTGAGTAGACTTGCGGGAGGCGGGGTTGAGTGGATTGTTGTTATTGATTGAAATTGATTGCTAGAGTCCAAGCGAGTCTGCATGTTTACATTTCTGCACTAGGACTCTAGGGTGCGTTAGATCCTGCAAGTCTAGGTGTGTTATTACATTCTGGTACTTCCGACCCGATTGGATCCTCGGGTAGTTACCTAACCGGACCGTGGTGATTCTGGTTATGGTGTTAACCTATGGAGTTACGTCTGTAGGTGTGTGGTCCGGAGAATACGGGGTCGCGTCCTAGGGCCAGACTGCATGGAAGCTTGGGTTATCTAGGGGTAGCCTGAGTCACCGCGTATCGATGGACAGAGAACGGTGTCCTAGTCGTTGTGTGGATGGCTATGAGTCGTGGGTTAGTTGCCATATCGGTAACGGTGAAAACCCGTGGAAGTTACCAAGATCGTAGGGGTGTTTTGGTGTTGTTGGTAGTGCGCGGTAGATAGATCGAGTCTCAATCGGGGACACGTGCCGCAGTGCTCCCGATTTCCTCTAATCGCCTTCTCTTTCTTTTGGCAATTGATTGTGTGTGGGCTCGACGCGACGTGGTAGTGCGTGATCGGCTACTTGTTATGTTTGATTGTTATTTTGGGGTTTTCGGGCGGGAATCTATAGATGATAGATAGATTAGAAGCCTTAGTGGGGAGCTGATTCACTGGGTGATCTTAGATCGCTCATTAGACTCTTTTTGTGTTTTCAGGTTATCAACGACGGACGCGGGAGGTCCTCGGTGTAGTCTCGGGATGGCTTGTGGCGGGGTTTTGATTCGATAGTTTTGGGGTTTTTCTCTCGGTTCGGCTTGACACCACTTTTGTATTGATTCGTGTGTTAATTGTTTGTTGATGAAAATGATTTTTAAAGTGACGATTAAACGTTGTGCAGAACGTTTGATTTACTCAGAAATGAATATGCTTTCCTGATATTGTGTTTAGTCCGAACCGACACAACTCGCTGAAGTAGTACAAGACGGCCGACTTGTATTATGGAAGTGAGGATAGCAGAGTCAAGGTCGGATTGGTGCGAGCCTTCGTCTCAAACCGATCTGTCTCTAGCTTCGTCCTGTGACGAACTTTTCCCGTTCGACTTGCTCGGGTTCGATCGGCCATGTTCTTGTTTGATTGTTGGCCGGTCAGCTCGACGGTCAGAGGAGAATGGGAAAGGGGCGTTACAATGTGTACCGTGCATAATGATCGATAAGAACAAGATAATACTTGTAGTTATCTACAGATATGATTGGTGATGACTAGACGTCGGTGAAGATATACTGGAGTGGTTTAGTTGAAGTAATTTTTGTGTTTGAGAAAGGCAATGTGTGGCTCTTATTAAGTAAACAGTTTGAACATGGTGAAAGCTTTGAAAGAGAGGAAGAAATTGGAATTGAAACGAGAAACAAGAGTGTTTAAAATAGAAGAAGAGGGATGGCCCAGTCTCTGATGCCATGATTTGAGAGTGGTTTTTGGGTTTGTTGAGGTCAGAAGCGCAGCTGCATACGGAGTAGAGACGGGCCATTCATACTCTTGCCTTGGAGTAACGGGACCCCCATGGTAAGATCCTTCACTTGAAAAGATGCAGGGAAGAATTCAACAGAAACATTATTAGATTTGCATAGACGATAAACCAATATGAGATTCTTGTCAATATCATGAACACACAAAACATTGTTCAAGTGTAGATTTTTAGTAGCTGAGGGAAGAATCATTGAACCAGTGTTGGAGATGTGGAGACTGGAGCCATCTGCAATCATCAGGTCATCATTACCATTGTAAGGCTGGTGCATCGACAGGTTCTGTCGGAGGTGATGTGGTGCGTTGCACCGGAGTCCAATAGCCACTGTTGTGACGAGTATATTGAGGCAATGGCAACATTAGCGCGTGGTTGCCAGGGATGAAATGGGCTCATCGTCGGAGGAGTGGCGATCGCAGATTGCTGGAATTGAGGGCATCTACGAGCACTGTGGCCTTGGCTGTAGCAGATTTGGCATTTTCCAAGATACGGGCGATACTGCCTCTGCTCATTCATGACCGAAGACGTGTTACGACCGAAGACGTGTTGCGTTGCTGTGAGTTGTTGCTTCCATAGTTGTTGTTGTTGCGATGATGTGAGTAAGACTTGTTTGTACCAGTATTATAGGACCGGTTGTTGGATCGATGCTGGACATTGTTCGCTGAAGCAGGGACAACTGAGGTCGTCGCAGATATTTCAGCATTGAGGATAGCTTCCTGGTTGAGCAGTCGCTCATGTATCTCTGTGATGCTTGGCGGAGTGTCTTTGCCTTCTATTTGATCAATCACAGGTTTGTAGTCTTCAGGAAGGCCCACAAGAGTTAGATCCACTTGATCTTCGTGATCGAAGGGCTTCCCAAGGATGGCGAGCTGATCAAATTTCATTGTAACAGATTGTATGTATTCATCATTTGTCTTCGTACCTTAGGTGGTTGATCGGACTTGTGCCCTCAGTTGTTGAATATGACCATGGCTAGGCTTCACATAGGTGGAGGCAAGCTTCTCCCAGATCTGTGCAGATGTTGTAGCTCTCGAGACCATTGGTTGAATTGGTGTTGAGATAGCCCCGAGAAGAGCACTAAATATCAATCGATCTTGTCTCTTCCACCTAGAAAAGTCTGGATTTTCAGATACAGTATCATTAACCATGATTGTCGAAGAAGGTACAATGGTGGAGCCATCTATGTGACCAACAAGTCCATACCCATCGAGCAGTGCTTGAACTTGCATTCCCCACATTAAGTAGTTTGAGCTTGTGAGTTTTGATACGCTGGACATGTTAACGAGCAGAACAGTGGTAGTGTTCATGGGGATCATGTCGTTGACATGTGAGTTGGTGTTTGATGAGGACGAGTTTGTGTTATCAGTCATGGTGGCTGTGTATTGGAGAATTGAAAAAGTTAGGTTTTTGAGGAGCGTTGCTCTGATACCATAAAGATGTATAACATCTTAAGTTTATTGATACTGAAACTTTACATATTTATACAGAGGAATAGGGTTTAGATACTTAGAAGTAATTACAACATTAATCCCTATACTTATACACACTTGTATCCTTGATAGTGGACTGTCATCGGCACCAAGTTTAGTCTTCGTGTCCACTGGTGTAAGACTTCGATTGCAGTGAGTCATAGAAGCGCGGTGAAGTATGTCATTTGCGTAACTTTTTTGACTCAAGAGGATGCCGGTGTTGTTGTATGTGACGGCTAAGCCCAGAAAATGATGCAATCGAACTAAGTCAGTGAGATAAAACACAGGGAGAGCTCCTTGACAATACGATCAGACAAAGATGAGGTTGCTGCCGTGAGAACAATATCGTCGACGTATAACAGAAGAACAGCTTGTGGAGAGTCACGGCGAAGGATAAACAGGGAGGAGTCGGATTTGCTTTGAACAAAGCCGATCATGCGTGCCACCAAAGCAAAACGATTGTACCAAGCCCCCATAGCTTGCTTAAGGCCGTATAGAGAACGTCTGAGTAAGCAAACATGATTTGGTTTGGATCGATCCACAAAGACGGCGGCTGGTGCATATATACGGTCTCCTCCAAATCACCGTGTAAGAAAGCGTTCTTGACGTCAAGTTGTCGAAGCGGCCATCCACGAGCTAGTGCAATATGGAGCACCGTACGTATGGAAGCCGGCTTAACCTCCGGACTTAATGTCTCATCACAGTCAATGCCCAATTGTTGTAACTTCCCATTATCCACCAGTAATGATTTGTAACGCTTAAGCTTTCCATCTGCATCAAACTTATGACGAAACAACTACATGGAACGAATAATGTTAGTAGCAGGAGGACGCAGAACCAAGTTCCACGTTCTGTATTTAATAAGAGCATTATGTTCCTCCTTCATAGAGTTAAGCCAATTAGGATCTTTTGCAGCCTACACATGAGAGAAAGGAAGTGGCGCAATAGAATCAGTGTGTAAGCATATACAAACACGAGGTTTAACAATCCCGTGTTTGCCTCTAGTGGCCATAGAATGGGTGTTTGGAGCTGGAGCAGGGGATGGCGGCAGAGTGTTGCTGGGAAGAGAAGACCGAGCGATTGGGGGCAGAAGTAAAAGAGGAGAAGAATGTGTTGGTGGAGTCATGGATGTCGAAGAGATTGTGGCAAACGGAAATTGTTCCTCAAAGAAGGTAACATGCCGCGATATTATAATCTTCCGAGTTGAGATCTCCAAACAACGATAGCCCCTGTGATTCGAAGGATAGCCCAAAAATACACAAGCTGTAGAGCGAGAGTCAAGTTTGTGAGATGAAGTAAAAAGAAGATTAACATAGCATAAACAGCCGAATACACGAAGATGAGAGTAAGAGGCTGGTTTATTGAACAAGCGAGTATAAGGAATTTGTTTACTTATCAAAGAGAAAGGAAGCAGATTGAGAGTGTAGGCCGAAGTGAAGAGAGCCTCGACCCAATAAGATAGTGGCATTTGAGCTTGAACTATTCGTGTCTTTCAGTGGAGTGTCCGTATCATGTTGTTTATTGTACGCAGCATCCGTTCGGCTCTACCATTTTGTTGTGAGGTATGAGGACAAGACAGCGAATTTCTGTCCCAGTTGAGGCGAGATGATCAAGAAAAACTCGTCTTGTATACTCTCCTCCGTTGTCACACTGAAAGACACGAATAGTTTTATTGAATTGATTATGAACAAAAGCAGAGAATTCAAGATATTTCCCAAATGTTTCACTTTTCTGTCACAAAGGATAAACCCATACGTAGAGTGTGTAATGATCGAGAAACATAAGATAGTATTTGAAACCGCTATTTGTCAAAACATGAGAAGTCCAAATATCAAAGTGAATAATATGAAATGGTTTAGTGACAACAAAAGAAGAAGAAGGAAAGAATGGTTGATGAATGTGTTCACCCAATTGGCACGCATGACACAAAGTTGTCATGTCGTCCTTATTGCTAGAAAACAAACCAGAAGAATTGAAAGAACGCTGAATAGAAACATTAGGATGACCGAGCCTACGATGCCATATGGTGTTTCCCGAGAGAAGAGCTACGGAAGGCGTCGTTGGAGTCACCGAGTATAGGGGATCAGAGCTATCACATCCGAGGAGGAGTTTCCTGGTCTGCATATCCTTAACAGAAAAGCCAAATGGGTCAAAATCGACAGAACATTGATTATCAGTAACAAATCGACGAACAGAAACAAGATTTTTAATGATGGAAGGGCAAACAAGAACATCATTGAGAGATAAAGCAAGAGAAGCACAAGGAAGAGTACAAGTACCCGATTTAGTGACAGGCCAAAGGATCCATTACCAACTAACACAGAGGGAGTCATGCTCGAATTAAACACAGAAGTAAGGGTAACTTGATTACCGGTGATATGATATGTCCCTCCTAAGTCCATGTACCATGCTGAAATCGGTCTGAGGCTGGAGTGTCATTATGTTGAAAGCGTGTGCCAGAGCTGTCAGGATCATACCATAATAACCTGCTCCCGTCATAGTATCCTGCTAGTAGTGAGCTTCCGGTGATGGTCGAGGAGCATACGGTCCAAGAATCCCTGGTCGAGGAGACTGAGGCATCGGCTGTTGGTACTGATACGGCTGTTGGGATGGCTGTGGCATCGGGGGGACCGCCTTGATAGAAGGGATACG